>VDFB02018404.1:0-32349 GCA_007258455.2 Sequoia sempervirens
TGAAATTTTTTCTTTATGTAGATACAGGGATGCAAACTATGTAGGTTTAATGGATGACAAGAAGTCTACTTTAGACTTCCTTTTATTTCTAGGATCTAGTTTGATATCTTTGGGGAGTAAAAATAAAACCATCATGGCTTGATCTTCCACAAAGTTAAAATATCACACACAAATAGATTTGTTTGTGATGTGATATGGTTATGTCATATTTTTATAGGTATGAGTGTTCTTGAGACAAGTCCTACCACTTTATTTTGTGACAATTAGAGTATGGTACAACTTGTTTGCAATCTATTTTTCATGACCATACTAAGCATATTGAGGTTCATTGTCACTATATTTGTGAGCATGTTCAATAGTAGAATATCCATCTCTATTTTTTTTTTTACTCTAGAGCAACATGTTGAAATATTTACCAAATATATTGGAGTTGTAGAGTTAAAGGATTTTCAAAATTTCTTTCTTTGTTCTCTTGGGCATATGATGTAATAGGAGTGTTGTGCAGTTTTGCACACACGCCCCACTTGGAGTAGGGACCCTCTTTTCACAATGTCTTTGACCTTTGGTTCTATTGAATTTGTCTTTTCGAGGTCTTGAGATGTTGGTCTTGCTGACTTTGGCCTTGCCTTGAGGTTTGAATCAGTTAAAATTGGTTTTTAATGAAAATCCGGGTTTTGACCTGGGTCCGGGATTTTCCAGCTCAGGCGGATTTTCCGGGTCCTGGTTCATTGTCTGGTTACTGTTGAATTATCCGAAATCTGGGTTTCTGTTTGAATCCGGGATTTTTTGGCTAGGGCGGATTTTCCTGAACTTTGTTAAAATCCTGATTTTTACCATATCCGCGGAATTCGTGCTCATCCGGATTTTCCGTTTGGCTTGGTTTTTCCTGAAATTCTGTTCTGAGCTCAGGTTTCCAGATTTCCTTGGCATGTCTTGTCGCTCATTAATGCTCGAAGTACGTCTGCTCAGGTGTGGGGGCAGATGGATTTAAGGCCTTTTGGGAATCATTTTGATTTCATTATTCACTTGCTATTTGCTTTGGCATTTGAGATTCTTCATTTGAGGTTTTGATTGATTGAATCTAAGCTGCTTGTGTGTGAGTTGCTTGAGCGCTGGTGTCGAGTTTCGTTGCTAGGGCACACTGTTTCGTAGCCATTTCCTCGAGTTCGAGCTTCATCCAGATCGGTCCATGGTAAGTCATCTCTAGCCCTTCCTTTTGTTTACACTTTGATTCAACCTTCGAGTCGATTGATAGTCATTCTAGGTCGGCCTTTGCTTGTTTTATCATTTTGTATTTATCGAGCTAGGGTTCGACTTACCTCTTCACCAGATTTTGTAACCTGCATTATGCATACTTTCATTTTCCAATTAAATGTTAGATACATCGGTGTGGATGGGCGTTCTGAGTAGGATTTTTCCTTCTAGGCGCGTAATTTGCTGTATTTAGTGGAGGTTAGGGTTTCGGTGCATTTTCCTGAATTTGCTAAGTTTGATGGATTTACTACAATTTGCATATCTTGTGCCCAGCTCAAACCTGCTCATACCTTGAGAAATCCTGGTGCACTTTAGATTGATCGTTTCAAGGATAGTGTTTGAAATTTCAAGCTTACCTTGGTTTTCATGGCAGAGGTCTGGTTATTGGATTTAGGGCATCATTGTTTTGGCTTGAGGATGAGTCATTTGGAATTTTGTTTGAAATTAAAATTCATGTGCATTCCATTGGAATCCAAATAGCGAGGTTTTGCATAATCATTCGGTCGATGGTTCGCGCATTAACATTCGTCAAGTTTCCGAGGTGTCCGCGGAATTTCTACGCGGTCGGATTTTCCCAGTTTCTGTCAAGTCTGCGGAGTATAATGAATTCCCGAGTTTCAAGCTGTTCACGAAAATTTGGCCTATCCGGATTTTTCTGGATTCCTACTTGGTTTCATTTCTTTTTCAATTTTCAAGGTTAGGGGTAATGGAGTAAATGCTAAATGATGATTTCCTACTGCTAATGGATGAATTTCATGATAATCACATAAATTTTTGTCCATACTAACAATTTATTTGGCGAGTGATGTCTTGGCAGCGATAGTCCATCTGGGTTGGATTTCTCCAAATTTTGCCCTGACCGGATTTTCCCGGTTTACCTCATTTTCTCGGATTGCTTGATTTTTCTGGATTTTCAAAGATTGATGATTAATGATGGATCTTAATTGATTTATGTGGTTTTATGCTAATCCTTTGATTGAAATACGGATGATAGTTGAGTATTCATGAGGCTCTTTTGTGAATGCAGGCTAAGTCAAGCAAGGCTATTGTAGGAAAGTCTAAGGGTGATACTGAAGGGTCCTTAGTTATAGAGGCAGAAAGATTGAGATTGGATACAAAGATCCAGGTGCCTGACAGTAAGATATCTTTTGTATGGTATGAGGTCTCTGACACTAATGTAGGAGCATGGAGGTATGAGGAATTTAAGGCAAGAACAACTCAGAAAGATCTATCAGTCTTGAGAAGGGGGATGATGAAGTCCGGATTGGTCCATGTGGCAGGATTCCCTCCTGCAATCCAGTGCTACGAGTTGATACTAGAATGTGCACAACAATATGAATTTGACACACATAGGGTCATTAGCACCGAGGGAAGAGTCTTGGAAAACTTCAATCTAGTTTCCATCGCCCAAGCATTCGATATGCTAGACTTGCAATGTGTGTGTGCCCTGGATATGGATTTGGCCAGAACCTGCTTTGAGAATGAGCCCACCAAAGCCCAGCAAATGATCAATTCCTGGTTGGAGAAACCAAAATCTCACTTTTCCAAACTGCCCAAGCAATTACATAGGGTCAAATTCAGATCAGACATATATGATGTGATCACACTATTGAGCAGAGTGGCCGGTTTAAAGAGTGCTGGAGTGTTGGAAAATTGGATGGTCCACGTGATCAACAAAATTGAACAAGGTATTAACTACCATTGGGCAGGACTCATCAGTGCAGTGATTGATAGACAGATGAGGGATGTCCTAGAAACAAAGAAGTTTACCATGTCTTCCTATGTGATGTATGTGTTGGCTAGATTCTACCCATACAGGGGTTTGAATCCAAAGGGGACATTTGGACAAGATATAGTCTATGACATATACCCGGAATTGCACCTAGGACATCAAGATTTTAGAAGAGAAAATGATGCATTTACAATGCATATCACTAGGATGCTTCAAAATGTAGAACATGTGAGATTGTTTGATGGAGCAAAGGAGCTGATAAAGAAATATGGAGCTTGGTTCATACAGTTTCCCACCTTATCCTACATCAGAATTGACGGATGTCAGACTGCTCCATACAGGTTGCCTAGATATCCTACTGATCACATTGTGCTATTGGAGGTTATAAGACAGATATGTGACTTTGATGCTATTGTTAAAAAGGAAAAGCATAAGATAGGGTTTGGAGGTGATTTCCCTTTGAAGATTGGTATAGCTGAGGTATGCCCTTCCATCTAATTGGCGCATGCAGCAGGGGAAGAATTGGCTGCTTATGGTTTCTCTTTTCACTCTAAAAGAACAAACTTTGATATCACCAGAGAAGCATAGAAGAGGGCTACCAAAGAATGCCATCACAAGGATGACCTAGAGGATTACTGGGCAAATATCAAAGATGACTTTGAGGCGAGGAAGAAAAGGTACTCTAGGCTTCCCGTTGATGTGATTAGGCTATACAATGTTAAGTTGATCCCTTACCAGTTAGAGGATGACGAGAATCTGGTGCAAGATCATGCATATGAGTCTGTCAAGGATAGATCAATTAGAGAAATAAACTGGGCTGAAGATGAGGTAACTGAGTTGGAAGACCTAATGGCCCCTGTTATGAAATTTACTACATCATGGTTGAAGCATAAAGTTTGGGAGTTGGAAAGTGAGAAGGTACCCTATACCTTCAATTTAATGGGAAATCTGAATCCTCTGTCAACCTCAGAAGAATCTGGGGAAGATGATCCCACAGGGAAAACTAAAGTGAGCTCACCCTTCAAAATTAAAGTCAGAGGCCCAAAGGAAAGTGAGCCAAAGCAGAAAAGGAAACCAAAGGGAAAGAAAAGAAGCAGAACCTTGAGAATTGGTAAGTCTGCAGAGGAGGAGGAACTTGAAAAGGCAGAAAAAGAAGATATTCCTCTAGAGCCGAAAAGGGCTAGGACAACTAGAGCTTCAAAGAGGAAAGATCAAGGGACTTCCAAGGATGAGACAAACCCTCCAGTTGTTGAAGTGGAGAGTTTAGGAGAAAAAACTAAGGTTTATTCAAGGAAGTCAAGGACACCATCTCCTAAGGAGACCCTACAAAAAGCAGGACCTCTTCCAATGGCATCCACTATGGATCAACCAAAGGCTACTTCCCCTTCACCAAGTGTACCTAAGCAGGCGACCCTTGAAGAACATGCGACTAGTGGAGAGGCTGAACCATTCAAGGAAGGAGAACTCTTTAGTGTGGCAGCCGAGCTTGAAGTTGAAGATGTAGAAAGGCACCCTTCTCCACTAGTGCAATATGAGGATTCTCCGGCGAGCAGTAAAGGTAACAAATCGCCTGAGAAGGAGAATGTCCCTGTTAGAACCCCATCACCTTCGCAAGAAGAAGAGCCTGAATTGGGTAACCAAGGTGATTAGTCCCCTGAGAAAGGAAAAGATGAAACAATAAAACAACACGAAGAGGCCAAAACAGAAGAAATCTGGGTGGATCCTGCTGTCCCAGATTGGTTGGAAAAGGAGATTACGAGGAAAAAACAAGTCATTGTTGAGGACACCCCTCTCAATTGGGATGAGATGTTGGCCAAGATTGGTAAAGGTAAGAAGAAGAAGGTGGCCAGGGTAGTTTCAAAGATTGAAAGAGATGAAGTAAATAACAGGGTTATCCATATTGCCACCCCTGCTACTGATAAGAGCAAAGATGAAGTCACTGGAAAAGATTATAATGTACAGACCATTAATCTTGGACCCGCTTCTGTAGAGCAGGATATTGAAGAGTATGAAGGGTCCAGTGCAGTAATAATTGGAAGATTAAGGAAGGAGACACAGTCTAAACATGAGCTTAAAAGGGAGAATGAGAGGCTTAAGAAGTGCCTAGAAGACTTGATGAAGCCTTTGCAATCTCTTCACCCATCTTCCTCTGCCACTCCTAGTTTCTTGCCCAAGGAAACTATTTCTGAAATTGAAAGGATGAAAGCTTCTACCCAGACTGCAATGGATTGGTTGAAAGATGTACAAGTGAAAGGAGATGATGTAATAAAGGAAATCCTTTCAATCAGAAAGGATGCAGTAAGAGCCAAGGACTTGTTAGAGCATGTTCTATCTCAAGACAAGGAGGATAACGATCTTCTATTGCATAAATCTAAAGTGATTATGGAGTATGGTAAAGATCAGTTGGCTGTGGATGGAATCCTCCCTTCATCTAGACTTAATGAGCCTTGGGAATGGTTCGAAGATTTGCAAATTTGACAGAAGGCCATCAGGAAGATCCATAAACAAAAGAAGCAGATAGATGGTGATCTGACTAGGGTTTATGATGGATGTATTGCATTCTTTGAGATAATGACTGGCCGGAGGAAGATTGCTCCTAAGTATCTGAGCCTAGAACAATTGAGAGAATGGTGGCATGATGTTTATGCTCCGGATTCCAAAAATGTTATAACAGGGCACCAACTAGATGATGCAACAACTTACTTGGCTGTGATGGATAAGTACCAGGTGTACAAGGATGATTGGGATAAAATTGTCAAACAGTCAAAAGAAGAGATCGGCTCCATCAAATGTCGGCTCAAGATTTTGCCTTTGCCACTTGTCGTTGAGCTGGGTAGAGTATTTTTGAAGGTTCATAGATCATTGGATCAAAATAAAGATAAGGGAGGCGGTAGTTAATGCCCATTTTGAGATTTGTGCTTCCCTATTAATATAGGGCATATGTTGATCTGGGCTACATTGGGGACTGTATTTGAGCAGACCTTGATGAAGTATCGGCATTTAGTGCCTTATTTTGAAATTCCTGAGGCTAACTTGTTTTGGCTAATTTATTTTGTAAATGTTTGGTTGGGATGACATGTTTTAAGGATTCTCTATAAAAGGCATTCTGGCCTCATTGTAAAGGGGGAGAATTAGAGAGATAGTTGATATAGAGAAGAGCTAGAAAGAGCTGGAGCATTTTTGCATTAGAGATAGTAGTTAGTTTCTTGAATCAAATATTGTAACAGAACAGTGGAATTGTTGCAGCATTTTGGTGATCTAATAAAATTGAAGGCATTGTGGTTTTCTTGGTGAAATCTCTTGTGTTAAACATAAAGAGGGGTAAAAATTTATTAATCACAAGAGAAAATACAGAGCCAAATCATTACAGAGCCTTATCAAGCTCAACCAAGTGGTCCAACTGCTGAGACAAATCAGGGGGTAATTGACCCCGATCAACCAAGTTCCAATCATGAATATGGTCAGAAGCCCATTTAGCCAAACAATCAGCAACACCATTCCACTCCCTAGGAATATGAGTGAAAGTAACAAACTCAAGAGAAACACAAAGATTGATAATTTGTTCAATAATCAAAGCCAAGTGCCAACTAACATCCTCTAACCTTTGCCTGTTCAGCAAGTTCACCACCACCTGGGAATCAGATTCACATATAATCCTGTGCCACCCCAACTTACTGCCCTACTCAACAGCCAGTAAAATTGCCTGAGCCTCCATAAGATTATTAGTATGAAGACCCTTATAAATAGAGAAAATAAATTGAACATCTCCCGAACTATCCCGACCAACACCACCAATTCCAGCGTGACCAGGGTTTCCACGAGAAGAGCCATCCATGTTAATTTTAAGGATGCCTTGAGGAGGAGGAGACCATCTTCCCTCCCTATTCACCTTCGGAGTAGGACGCCTACACCTGTTGCGCATAAGCTGCTGATACGAAGGAGGCAGATGAAGGTGATTGAAATAACCAACATTAGAAGGAGCAATCGACTCAGACAGATCACACTTAGCCGCGATCGTTTCACCCAAAGAATGCAAAATTTTCCACCACAAGCGAGGGGCCCCCATCATCATATCCTAAAAAATCCAATGATTCCTCTCCAACCAAAGGTTCCAAATGATGAAGGAAGGACCAATCACCCAAGCAACTTGAAGAAAGGAAGTAGAAACAGGGGCCCTACATTCCCGATCCACAAACTCAGCCAAAGAAGAAACATGCTGACAGGGCATATTCCACACTCGCCACCAGAAATGCCATATCTCCCGAGCATAGGAATATTGGAAGAAGAGATGAGAAACACACTCCTCAGCCTCACGACACAACACACACCAAGAGGGACCCTGGAAACCCCGTTTGCATAAATTGTCCCAAGTAAGACATCGATTTTGAGCCACCAGCCACATGAGGAAATTGCACTTGGGCCAAGACAACTTATGCCACACATACTTCCACCAGGGGACCTGAATATCCCCAAACAACTGTCTACCCAATTTCTTATAGCCAGTAGACACAGATTATTTTCCAGACATGTCGGAGCTATCCCAAGCTAAAATATCAGGTCCCCTTAACGAATTACAAGCCCGAAAGGCCAAAAGAAGAGCAAGCTCTTGTTTGTCCTCCTCAGAGCCCCTAGGAGGCCACTCAGAAATGTGCTTCCAGCAGAAAGAAACAACAGGGCCGCAATGCTCAGCAATTTTGTAATGCTCAACGGTCTCCCAACCAGCAGCAGTAAACACATCACAGAGGGGTTGAAGATGAGGAAAAGCAAAAAGAATAGGTGGGTGACCATCCCAAGAATCCCACCAAAAAAGAGCCTGAGATCCTGAATGATAGATCCAAAAAAGTGCACGCTTAATTAACTGGGCTCCCACTTTCAAAGTAGACCAAATCATAGAACCACTTCCCTCCAGAGGATAGCGAGGAACCTCATGTGGAGCAGCACCACAAAGATACTTAAAGCTAAGAACACGGGCCCGCAGCTGATGTTGATTAGTACACCAGCGCCAGTAAAGCTTCATCGCGAGAGCTTGCCCATTCAGAATAGAAGAGCGTAAACCAAGACCACCCTCCTGCTTAGGTCTACACACAGAATCCCATTTAACAAGGCTCCACTTAGAAGTCATCAAATTGCCACTCCAAAGGAATTGCCGAGAGAGAGCATCAAATTCACAGAGGAAATACATAGGGGCCGATTGAACAAAACATCTGTAGATGGGAAGGGCCTGGATAACAGACTGAAGGAGGGTAACTCTAGCAGCAGTAGACAACCACCGATGAGTCCAGTGAGTTACCTTCTTCCTCAACTTATCAAGCAACATCTGCCAGGAGGATCTGGGTTGACGACCAATGGCAAGAGGAATCCCCAGATAAACAAAGGTGAGAGATCCAATTTGAAACCTCAAAACAGCAGCAATCCTCCTTTGGATGGCCAAAGGAGTATTGAAGAAAAAAATAGAAGACTTCTGCTCATTAACTTTCTGACCCGAAGCAGCGAGGTAGATGTCCAAAGCTTGCCTAATAGCCTCCGCTTCATGAAGACTCGCCAGCCCCATAAGAGAAGTGTCATCCACAAACTGGAGGTGAGACAAAGTAGGCAGACCCAACCCCCACTGCCACCCATGGATCAGACCAAGAGAGACTTACAATTTAAGAAAGTGACCCAGCCCCTCAGCCATAATAATAAACAGATAGGGAGAGAGAGGGTCCCCCTGGCGAAGGCCCCTAGTGGCACCAAACAGCTCTGAAGGTTCTCCATTCACAATGACAGAAAATGAGGAGGAATTCACACAGCCCATAATCCAACTCACCCACTCAGAAGAAAACCCAAAGGCCAAAAAAATCTTCTGAAGGAAACTCCATTTAACTCTATCATACGCTTTTGCCATATCCAGCTTAATGAACATAGACTTCTCCTTGGAAATCGCCATGGAATGAATAGCCTCCGAGGCAATCACCACCCCGTCCAAAATTTGACGACCAGCCACAAAACCTCCTTGCTCCTCAGAAATAACAACAGGCAGGCAAGATTTGAGCCGCTCAGCAATCAACTTAGTAATAATCTTATACACCACATTGTAGAGTGCAATAGGACGAAAAAGCTCAAACCTATCAGCACCCTCCTTCTTAGGAATTAGGACTAAAAAGGTAGCATTCATGGCCCTAAGCATCTGCTTGTTATGAAAAGATTCACAAACTACCTCCAACAGATCCATCTTCACAATTTCCCAAAACTCTTGGAAGAATTCAACTGGGAACCCATCAGGGCTAGGAGCCTTCCCCTTATTCATCTCAAATCTCTTGTGTTAGTTTATCTTGCATGGTTCCTATTGTTTCATCTTTCAAATTGCTTAAAGATCTAGGGTTTAGTGTTTGGAATTAGATTAGTTCTGTGAATGATGTTCATGATTTTATATTTGGAATGTTTGTAGTAATCTCTGGTCTATACTCCCAGTAACTATCTGATTGTAGTAGGCTGGTGAAGTCAACCTGGACCATACATTTATTTGTGCCTAAGTTCGATTGTGGATGAAATCTATGATTTGAAAATCTATATACCTTAGAAGATTGCACCGTTCTTGTGATATTGCATTGTGGGTTAAACAAGAATTGGTTATTTGAGATTGGTCCATTCCAGATATCTGTCATTTGCATTGTTCATCCTAGAGATAGTTTAGATTTTACTATATCTTTACACCCTTATCTTTTCCTATTTCTTTATCATTTGGTTAGATTTAGGATTTGAGATCATCACATTGCAATATATGATAAATTGGAAAGATACAGTCTGCTTGTAGTAAGGTCCGATTGTGATTACCAGCATTTTTCACATATTATCTGAGTTGTTTATGCATTGTCATGACCTGACCTCCGAGAGACCTTGGGGTGATTTTCAGTAATTTATTGTTGAAGATAACCTTTCAAGAGAGATAGAATATTGCATTCTGTCTGAGTTGTTGCTGTGCAGAAAACACCATCAACAAGGAGGGGGATTCTTAGTTTATTACATCATTGATTCATCTAAACTAATTTGTATAATTAAATACTTGGTTTCTTCTATAGAATTGATTATTCATTCTATATATCTACACACTCACATAATAAAACCATGCTCAATCACGTGTTTTTCTCATCCTAATCTATAATTTAATACATCTTAGGGGTTACTATATATTTTAAACCCTTTTTATTTCAATATCCTATAGAGTACATGACATATTCAAATACTTTTCATGTTTAATATGGATGAATTTTGCCATGTAAGATTGTCCCTCTTTAGAAAAAGTGTCCTTTGAAGTGTTCTAAATCATGCAAGATCAAATGTGCTTATTTTTAGAAGAAAAATACTAATGAACTTGATTGTATTAAAAATTTATATTGATGAATTGAAGTAGATTCTTTAGGAATATCATATTAATCTACCAAATTATTTTATATAATATTATCAAATTCTAAATTAATAGAGACCTTGGCTTCTCCTCAAGCCATTACAAATACTCTTCAAGATGATCATACTTGTCATCTTAATTTTTGGGATATCTACTTATATGGAATACATTTATTGCTTCTATAATCCCACACTTATGGTCTTGATGACATCATTGAGGATATATAACTTATTTAATGAAAAATTCTAGATACATCAACATAGAGACACATGAGAATATCCTAAACCTATACATTTTGATTTCTCCCTACAATCCATAATTTAAGTAGAAGTTTAAAAATTTGATAGCTTTGGGTTTCCTTCTTCTAAAAGGAAGACATCATTTGTTGCAAACGAACCTCTTACAACACTCACTGTGTAAAATTTTGCATAGACTTTCTCTCTTCTATGTGGAGGCACACATGGGCCTTATCTTGTAGGGATTTCACTTAAAACTAGTACATCATCCTTTTCCTTGGGAGTGTTTTTTTTCCTCCATGTTTTTTCCTTCTCTTCTTATAGGGTAGAACAAATTGTACATGGGTACCTAAAATTTGAATCTTATGCCAATATTTGAAGGAAATATAAACCTTTAGAAGAAGGGTGCAATCACTATTTAGGATTCAATTGACGATAATATTTTCTTGAGTGATGTATGGATGAATCTTGATGATAAAGAACCCCCTCCTAGAATTTCTTTGTCCACTTAGTTTTTATGTTGTTTTTTTGGCTTGGCCTTGTGACTTGTTAATGTTTGGACTTGATCATGTCTTGACCTCAGGGTGTCCCTTATACCACCCTCATTTTTGGGAATAGTGTTCTATTGTCTTTTACTATAAATAAAATTTAAATAGAATTTATTCTAAAAAGATGAGCACTAACACCAATAAGTATGTTATCATTTCATTATTTCTCTAAAGGGTGTCAATAAACCTTTTATTTCTTTTGACCCATTTTAGGCTTAATCCATCCCACATATCCATGAAGTTATTCATTATTATGGTTTGCAAAAAGATAAATGATAAAAAAATTCAAATAATCTTCAATTGCATAAAAATTATTAAAATAATAAAAATTAAGAGAATCCAACATGGGCTAGATATTATTGTAAGAGATTTTTTTCTTACAAGACATTGAATAGTAATAAAAATTACCACAAAGGCTTCCTTAATATAGAGATATTTGATTCCAATTGAAGAGAAATTTTAAAATACAAAACCAACATGACCTCCTTTACTTCATTATTTGTACCTCTCCTATTTCTCAGTATCTACATTAATGAGGGATCTTATGCGATCCTTAATCATTTAGCCTACTCTAGAAACTCTTAGATTTCCTCTTGAGACCCCACTAAAATTCCTCTTGAAGGATTTAGTACGAGGAAGAATCCATTTGATATTTTCCATTTTTGAAGAACCTAATTAAGCCCTTAAGATCCCTTGAATGGTAATTAAAGATAGACTTTATTATTAACTATTTAAAGTACAACCCTTCTCAATTTCTACTATAACCAACATTAATCATTTTCAATGCTCTTAATATGTGTCATCTACATATCATGACATGATATCACCCTAAACCAATTCCAACATATTTTATATATTAGGATTTAACTTCTACTATGTATCCATAAATAATATATCATTCTTCTAATGATATGCTATAGAAGGATTTAAATATAGATTATCTTGAAATGATTGAACTAAATTTATATTCATTTTTTATCATGTTTAAATATTTTATTTACCCTTGGAATCCTTGGAGATGCTATGTAAAAAAAATTAATTACCATGTTATCTTCATGTATCCAATATTTTTATGCAATGGTTCCATTCCATATCTTTGTGTGTGTTTTTTTATGTTGATATAATACAAACATAATTTTGAATCCCTTTTATTTACAAAAACTTTTACTCATCTCTATAAATAAATATGAGTAGGAAAATTTTCACTTACTTTTCTGGGTGATTTAAGTAAAGCTTATTAATGTATTTAGGATTTGGATCTGGAACATAAAACTCCATTGCAGAGCGACTAGGATAACCAATCTCCCATATTGTTGGACCGTCTCTTGGTGGTTCATATATAAGTTCACCCAAGTCAAAATTAGAACCTACACAAAATACAACAATTTGATTCATATTTAGAAAATATTTCATTATATAAACTTGGAGGAAAAAAATTGAGTCATTAAAAAATGTTGAAGATTATATAATTTGAACAATACCATTGATAATAATTAATTTCCTATAAAAAATAATTTTTTTTAGTAAATAACAAAAAATGCAATCATAATTAAAATATATTTTATATAGACAACATAAGTAAGTATTAATAGTTTTTTAATATTGAAATAAAAATTAAAATGTGTATCTTATGAATATCCATCAAAATATTATAAATTTTAAAACCACATATTATGAATGTGTGAAAGGTATTGATATAATTAAAATTTTAAGACTTGTCAAAGGTGCCTAACACTCTATAAAAGAAAGAAAGATTAACAATTTATATACCAACGTAATGAAATGTCATTGATGAGGGTACAACCCCTTGTTATCCTCCAACCTATTTGTAAAACTAATATAATCAAGCCCATATGACACCTCAATAGGTCCATCTATTTCTACTCTTTTAGGGACCACCATGAGCTAAGGTTATTCAAGGTTATACCTAATACTTTTATCTCATCTATCATTTCTTTTGCTTACTTTATAAGAATATTTGTTTTCTACTTGGAAGGTCACATCCATTCTATAAATAATTGAAGAATGTTTCTAAGGGACATATCTAATCTAGATAAATGGGAACAAATGGATTTTGAATCTAAGATAATGTTTATGATTTAAGGTCACCTTTGTAACCATTATTTTCACAAGCATTTTCCTCCTTTCCATATTATTTGCAAACTTAGAGAGAGAATTGTGAACATGAACTTCATTATCAATCAAGGCCTACTATTATTCATCATCCATAAATTTTTTCTCATTAACATCATTTTATCTTATCCTTTCCCTCCATAATAAAACTTCAATATTCATGAGAATGTGACTAAAATTTGTATCTAAAACTATACGATCATCTTTCACTTCACAATCATCATCTCTAATTACCATTAGAGATGTGTGTAATTATTTCATACTAATTTAATACTAGATACATATTGGGAAATATACTATTACTGGACATAATTACTTCACCATTGAAGTCAGTAGAATTCATCATCTTTTACTTTAAATTTATAAATCATTGTCCATTTTTCTACATAATGAAGTACATCTATAGATTGTATATTATCCATAAGATTCTCATGAAACAAATAATTTCTTTTTTATCGTTAAGTTAGGTGCATGTTGTATACCTTGCAATCCCTATAAATATTCTAATTCACACTTTGGATAGCTAAAGTTGTGTACACTTGTATAGATAATTATTAGATAATAATTCATGATGCTCTTTTTGGAATTGAGGTTGCTTACATTGTAATTTTCTTTAACTTAAAAGTCAATTTTTATTTTATAGCATGTTATTCTTGGGTTTTTTTTATGTTAATTTATCACATGAATTAAGGAGCTCAAGACACATGGGCGAATATTAGATTATCTTCTTGATTTTGGAGATGGTGGTTCTAATTTTCCTTTGGGAGCTCCTACCAATAAAATTTATTTGATTGTATTGGGCCTAGGTGATATTTTAATTTTAGGAGATAAATATTTGTACAAGCTCTTGTTGTACAATTGGAGTTCTAGCATGACATGGTTATGTTTAAGAATTTATCGTAGGTTTATCATGATGTCATGGGAAGATCTAGATCACTTTTAATGTGAGATTTAGTAAAGATGTATGATTGTATCATGTTGGACATGGGTCCTAACTATTTGATTTTTGGTATAACCTTCTAAGTGAATATGCAAACCACAGGAACCAAAAAGTGTTCTTGGAATCTATATTTTTTCATGTATGCAGTGGGATCATTGGCTATAATTTGGGTAATTTCTTGAGTAGAATGATCATGTTATTATGGAGAGAGACATTCCTAGATATTGTAGTCTTATAATTAGAGTTTTTATTGACATGGGATGATTAATTGTAGACTTGAATTATTTCAATAGATTTGGGTGAGGCTAGAGATCTCTTGGGTGTTTAGAGAGAAAGTTTTGTAATGGAAAGTATCTTGATGAGGTTTCAATATAAATTTTGAGGGGCCTACACCTATATCTGGATGTGATATTGATGTAGGTATTCCCCTTACAAAACCACACACACAAATAAACAAGAGAGATAAACATAAAAGGTACAAATAAACACTTACTTTCTATTGTCTTAATGAAGTGAAATTAAAAGACTCAAAAAATAACATACTACAGCCACATGGGCCTTCCCATTACAGAAACCTGCAAGCCAAAAACCACGATCTACACTACCGGAGCTCCCTTTTGTAACCCATGTTCTCCCTCTTTATCCAAGAAGTGTAACTGCCTTAGAATATTTTGGAAGGTGTAACCCCATTTTGGCACCAGAAATTCCATCGTCTATTTCCTGCTCTAGAAGATTTTTATTTATTTTTATTTTATATTTATATATATATTCACAACTTCTCGAGGTCATAAATTTTGATCTAACCTTCATATTTTCAATTGTAATATATCATTGAAAATATCTACAACCATCTTTTGCTAGTTCTAAAAGATCAGAGATTTTGCACCTTGTTTTGGGGCTCTGAAGGGCCTCAATTTTTAGTTTTGAACTTCATTGGTGAAATTCCTCAGGATGAAAATTTAATATCTTCCAATCGGTACAAGATTTTGAGATGATTCTTTCACCAAAATTCTTATTTTCTAATTTCACTCCTTGGGGTCAATTTTTCGTGTCTATAGGAACCTGAATATGATGACTTACTACAAATAGTAGGTGACTATTTTTGGTTTTTTCAAACTTCTAACTATCCCAAAGATTGCATGAGTTGCCATGGGCCCCAAAACAACTAAGGAAACTATAAACAAAATGAAAATACAACACTTTTGGGTGATGCAAGATTTCCCTTACACCACTAGATGCTCATGCATCAGATATGATCATACTCAATGGATAATGGTTTGATAGGTTCAAGCCAACTAGTTTTTAGGTGCATCCTAGTTTTTTTGTCTTATCATGTAAATGGATTTTGAACTATAGAGATGTCAACTCCGAGGATGAGTTTTTCTTGATCTATGGAGTTAATTCTAGGATGAGTTTAGCAAGCAAAACATGATTTTTTTTATGAACTAACTCCCTAGATGTGGGAATGCATATTTGTAAAGAATATAATTTTCTTATGATCTTGTGTTACAAATTGGTATATAGCAAGATACAATTGTGGAAGAGAATAATACTTTTCATATGTGGTTGGATCATAATAATATGTAGTTCTAGATGTTGCACTTGCTTTGCTAAAGTTTATGAGCACCAAGGAGTAAAAATTATGTAGGATGGTTATAGTGATTATTTTCCCTAAGAATCATATTTTTTTGGTCTATGTTTGGCACCTTATATAATTTATATGTGGGAGAATGCTTGGAAAGATGTTATACACCTTACATAGAATATTTAATATTTTATAAATATGATGTCCATCTTGAAATTGGATGCCACATTTTGGGTAGAGAAATATTTTTCAAGTTGTATATAACATTAGTGAAATGAATTATATAGAGGTGGATCACATGAAGATATATCATCTTGAGAAAAATAATTATATTAATGGCCACGTGGGTCTCACCTTGGAGGTTGTAAAGCCTCTTGGATCTAGAGTTAAACTTAGGAATCAAACTTGGAAATATCACTCGATGTGTTTTTTATTGTTTTATATTTAAATAGTTCTTGGAATAGGGTATTTGTGTGAAGGGAGTGGTTGGAAAGTAGGGTTATGCTACTGGATTTTATCCATGGTTGAAGAGTGTTGATCTCTTATTTCTTTGGTTCATGACATTGGAGTATGGATATGATGCAACTAAATTTTTCATGGGTTAGAGAGCATGTGATAAAGGCGATATATTTGATCTTCATTTTCTCTTGATAGAGCATTGATACTCTAATATTATATTATAATGATTTTTTTGTTAATAATATAATGGGTTTGTTTTAGAAGTTTGGTTTCTCCTTAAAGGGTTTTCCCAAGGCATATCTTGTGTTATGTATTTATTTCTATACTATAATTATTTGATTTTATTTATCTTGCAAGTATTCTTCTAATTATATTAATGCATTTTCTCACTATTAGTATCAATGTTAACCTATTGAAGGTTTGTACACTTGTATTTTTCTTACAAATATATCAAGAAAAAATATTTTTAAGCATATCATCAAATTCAAGAGGTAGTTTACATCTTAGAATAGACAGTTAATGTACCTCATGAGGATTCAATGTAGGTCAAGGTGTTGTAAAAATTATTTGGAGAATAGAAAAAATGTTTGAAATGATGAGGAATGTATTGGTCTAGTTAGATGTTATTAAAGAAAATAGAAGGGGTGATAACCATGAACATGATGAAAGTGATGAAGAATAAAATAAAAAGGGAATAAATGTATTTCTAGTGAATAACCTATAGAAGAATAGAAAGAAGAAGATAGGTATCAATTGAAAATGTTGAGGAACATTTGAAAGATTTGTAAATATTATAGTATTATTTATTTTATATTGAGTTTATTAATATATTGATTTATATGCACCTAGTTTGGATAATGCCACACAGTTAGTTGCTATGTGCCCATGTTCTATGCACTTGACTTCCACATACTTGGTTAGTGAGTCAATCAATTGCATGCCCGAGTCTTATGAACCTAATTTCCACTTATATAATCCTACTTGAGTTACACTCTTATATCTAGTTATGTCCACCTATTAGGCATGCATAGCTTTATTTAAATCCATTTACTATGGTTTTTTATCATTAGATAGTTATCTTGGTACTTATTTTAATTCCTTGATGAGAATATAATTTATTATATCATATTAATTTTATGTTATTGTTCTATCATTTCACATCAATATTATTGTGTGAACATGGTTACATGGAATCAAAGAAAGATAATGTATAAGGATAGTCTTTTAGAAATTATAGTAAATGAAATCTCATAACACTAGTATGATATATTTCATGCCTAGATGATCAAGACAGAGAATCCAAAAGTGTGAAATAAAATATCAAATTTAGGGTTTCTTATCATGTCTTATCTTATAGGAACATTTTGGAGCTTATTGGACCAAATATGAGCTCATAATTAACTTTACAATATCCAAAAAAGTTAATCTACTATATTTTTTCATCCTAGATAGACACTAGAGGCTAGATGTATAGAGATTTTTACTAAGGAGGTGCTTACAAGATCTATCTGGTACCTAAAAATAAGCACTTTGGGGAAAAATTAACCCCATCATCTCATCTATGAGTCCCAAAAACCCTAGATCCATATATCTTATCAAATTTGAACATAGAAGCATTTTGAGCAAAAAATTGTACGTCATATGGTTGTGCGAGCACTTAACTCGAGGAATTTTATTTAATTTTATGCAAAAATATGTGAAATTGCTTTTGGTTGACTACCAATGGTGAAAATTATTACTAGCATCACAATTAATATAAATGGTCATGATTACTACCAATGGTAACATGGTAACAGCCAATGGGACAATCACCAAGAATAACCAATAAAAAATTGTACGTAACCGCTACTAGTTACCACCAATGATCATCATTGCGGTTACCTAACCACCACTTGTTATCTACTCCACCACCACCATGCCATTGCATAACCACTTACATGTTTCTTCACCCAAAAAAATTCCCGAGCACTACCCATTGGCCACTAGGGCTTAAATTTGACCTCTCTAAAGGCCCTAAAGTTTAATAGGCCATAACTTTCACCCTATAAGTTAAATTTTGATATAATTTTGTAAGGAATTCAAACTTGAGATTTATCCCCTTGTGAATAATGTTATACACACACACACATATATTTTAAATGAGAGATTTTAAGCATTGACCATTTCAAACTTGCTCATTTATAACTTTCTAAATGCCTTTTTATGGGGAATCATAAAATAAATAATATAGGGGGCATGTCTTTATGTGTTCATGGGATTATCTTCTCTCCTTTGATTTTTAGTGTGTGCTCTTCTTTTCCTCTAAATTTGAGTAATCCTAAGTTTCCTTTGATAACTCCATATTATTATACAACATAGAAAAAAACTACATGGAATATTTTACTAAATGGATTAGATGAATGTAAAAAAATTTTGAAAATATTACAAATCTTGTAGCAGTCTTTCTCCCTTTGTTTTATATGGATATGTGCAATTATGTTATGGATTAATAAGTATGCTCTATTACAACTTTTATGATATGTTTTATACAAATACATAGCTCCATATTTTTCGATACTGGTTTATTTTCTTCATTATGAATTGTGACTTCATTTTCCAAGGAATAGGAACTAGTTAGAAACCATGTACCAATCTCACATCATTCAAAATAAAAACATTGAGCAGTATTATAGTGCAATAAAGTAGTCCTTTATGTGCATTGTGATCGTAGATATAACAAGAAATCATCTTGAGTGAGATTAAATAAATCTATTTCATGTGGGTTATGTTTACATAGTCATGTCATCTATATAGGCGTTTTGAGATAGCTAGTTGTTCTTGGTTAGATGATAATATTTAGGGCCAATTCAACAGGTTGGGCTTGGCTATCATTATTTTGTGGTTGTGTATTTTTTCTAATTTTAATATTTATTAAGGTATACACCTAGGAACACCCTCCAGAGTCAAAGTTGAGCTTGAAGATAAGGAGATGAAACCCACTCTCGTAGAGTTGACCTTTAACCCTCCAGGATCTGTTGATGAGTTGATTTCACTTGCTTAATGAAAACCCTAATATTTTGAGTGGAATTTTGTTCTAGGAAGTGGAGCAATAGTTTTAGGACCCTACAAAATCTATGATGCACATAAGAGCATGTAAGCGTAGGTTCATTATTGAATTGAGTTCTTGAATAACTTATGATGCATGGTTTGACACACCATTAGAGTATATTTGAATTGATATAATGGAGCCAAAAAGGAGCACTAGATTTGTTGACTAAATTGTGATGAAGTTATGACAACCTATGATAAGAGTAAGAAATATTATATTTTTAGCATGTGGACTCATCTTAGGATTTGGGCATCAAATTTTGATTTGGGATTTAGGTGTTATTTGGGGTCATGGTTTTGTCCCATTAGTTTTTGTCTACCATGTATTTTTTATTGATTTTCTTCTATCTATTAGGTGCTTTAGATGAAGGTTTTATAGTTTATTTATAGGTACCATTAATTTTTTGAAAACTCCCCAAATTATGTTAATAATATATCTTGTGAAGGTTTAAGCCTAGAAATTATATCATTATTAAGAATAAATACATATGGTTTGAGTTTTTTCCCAAAAGGGTTTTCCTAGGGTATATCATTATGTTATGGTTCTTATAGTGAGTATTTTCTTTCTTGCAATTCTTTTGATTATCTTTTTTGTGCATTCTCCTCTCATAGATTAGAGTTGGAAGCATTTCCACAATATTAACTTCCTTTCAATCCCAATTTACTCATAAAAGTTTGTTTTTGTTAATTTCATGAGATAAGTGATCACTTTTGACCCCCTCATTTCCATGAACTTACTCACTATCCACATACCACTTATAGTCCATCCAACATCATTAATTTAGCCACATTCTATTCTTATGTTAGTTTTGAAAAGGTATAAGCTACATAGTTTCTTGAAAGGATTATTTTCCATATTTTTTTTATCAAAGAGCTAATTTTATCAAGTTCATCCTTGATTAACAACCCACGAGGGAACACCATATTTTCCAACATGAATAACTTTATCACCAAAGTATTAGACCTAGAGGAATCATAACAAATTACATTATTCTCTTATTAATTTAAAAAGTTGTCATTATCCACCTATAAAAATAAAGGGTCTTTAAAAATTGTCTTTCTAGTTAGGCATGTTAGTAACCTTTATAGGAGTTCCTAGAGAATCATCTCTCTAAAAAATGAGTGGCTTGTATTGTAATAAAAAATGATGGATTAAGTGAATACCCATGAAGAATGAATCTCTAAAAAGTGAAATACTTTGATATATCTATGCTTATTTCTAATTTGATAGAAATATATTGAAATAAAACTAAGGATATTCACAAATTTGTTGATCTAATTTGTGGTTGAAAGTAAAGGAAAACCCTATATGTTGGTAAAACACAAGATTGTAGAGTTGTGGTAATAGAAAAAATGTTGATTTAAATTAGCATAACAAATATGTGATAAGAATTAGTTCATATTCATCATTAGAATATGACAAAGAATAAGGCTAGGAAAGAAAGTTTTCACATGATCGCTTAGAGCAATGTGAATCCATATTATTTTCTAAGAGACTATAGAGGGATTTTCCTATACTTTTTAAGTTACTACCTTCTTTACATTATATACAATACATGTTTTTATACTTGAATATACAATGAAAATGATGATAAGTATCGAACTTGTATGGATCCAAGTGTCAACTTTTATGGATCCAAATTATTATGGTTCAAGGCTTTCCAAGTGTCATGCAAATATAGAAGAATAACATTTGGATTATATCATTTCATGCAACATAGACATACTGTCCAATATAAAATTTAAAAGGTAAAGCATCTGCTTCACATGTGTAGTAGCATATAATATGGAGAGGTATAATGCATATGTGGGGTGTGATAGTTGAGGATAATTTGGAAAAGTTGTTGAAGATTGCATGTAGAAAAATCTCAAGATGGAGTGGTAACAAGGAGTATGTAGCTATGACATTGCATGCCATAGCTATTAGGTGCACACATATGTGTTATGTTAAAATGTATAGAACTATTGAAGCTAGTGCTTGTTTAGTTTTGTGTGAAGCAATATTGCTAGTTGAGTGTCTATACTTGATACATCTTGGAATTAGATGATATTTTAAGGGAATATTGAATACTATATACTATAATTTATTGTGTTTAACTAATGTGCAATATTGTGGTAAGATCATTCACTCTTTCTTGACAAATAATGTTCCCCATTATGTTAGTGTTTCTTTGAGAAAGCTTATAGGAAAGTTAAAAATGAAATTTTCAACCAATGTATGTTTGTGCTCATATTATTTTCCCTTTCTTAAGGAGTGATGACCCCCATTATTCTTTGATGTACCTAGAGGTGAAAAAATAGAAATCAAATAAAATTAACTATATAGTCAACCTAGATTGTTTAGCGATGGACGAATTATTATGTATATCTATTGATAAATTATACAAATGTGATGCACTAGAGAGTTAAATATCCGCATTCAAAACTATAAAATAGACCCACATATATTTATTCTAATTATTTACATTTCTTGAAGATAAAATTTCTCCATCTATGATAGATATTTGAACCGTGTAGATGTAGTGTTGTTATTATTGTTGAATTGAGGCTCCTATTATGGACAATTGTAGATGTTAAGGGAAGTTGATTCATCTACTCTAAAAATAAAAAGAGGTGTAGATGGACCCATGATGCCTTGGTAAGGAATGTGTAAATAATTCCTAAACATAAAAGTGGATTACAAAAACCCATGTAGAGAGAATGGAAAATTATAGAATATGTACCACAATCATATCAGTATAGATTTTGAAGTGTGATTAAAGAATCACAGGGACACAAAATTCAAGGCAAGCTTGTCAAAATAGTGTTGATATATGCTATTACTTGATGTGGCACCATTTTCATGTGGTGTAACAAATCTCAAGCATAATATGGTGAAAGTGAGAAACCCTGTGTCATAATTCTTAAAAGAACTATAAAGCTCTTGATTTAAACACAAATGTGACCTAATATGGCTATTGCACCAAGAAAAAGATCCATATAGATGTAAGGAGGTGTGAAAATGTGTTGGTATCTTATGCAATGTCTAACAATAAAGAATGCACACTTACAAGAACATTGCAGAGGAGGTGGTTTCCCTTCATATGGCTAGTCAATCCACTAGTAGTGTTTCTTAAGTAGGTATGTAGCCTCTTGTGTATAATTGTACCCTAGTGTGATTTTTGCATTGACAATAGTTATAGAAAGTTGAGTTATGACTATTAGTGAAAATAAGGGCACTATACAACTATTAGCTTTTAGCCTACCTAATAGAGTCCTATTCACACTTACAAATTTTTTTCTTTTTGTCTCACTTAATAAGATTGAAACACATGTACTCACCTTTTAAGACACCTAACTCATGTGCATATGACACATTTATTTGAATTTTTCTATACACGACACATTAGGGACACATGTCCTGCATACATGCTAGTTGGCTAGAATCCACAACTATCTTCTCATCTTACCCATTCTCTATATATTTAATAGGATAATATGTAATTACAAGATTTTTGGAATACAACACATATTACATGAATTATCATTGTATTTTTGGCATTATCAAAAATCTCTTGTAAAAATCATATCCTTGTTTCTTAAGGTTTATTTGGTTGTGAGGGTCAAATCTTTGAATCCAACATGGTATCAAAGCTTTGTGTTTATAAGAACCTTCTCAAATCAAGGATATTTTCCAACAATTTCACACAATGCATATTGGAGCCAAATAGATCTTCCCATTGCACTCAAAAGACCCAAAAAAATTATTTTAATATATAAAACTCCAATTTTTTTGGGAGACTTCATTGAAAGTCATATAGAAATTTGTATATCCATAAAACTGTATTGTTGTACCACCTAGGTATATGGATCCATACCAAAATATGCTTGTTCCACTTGTATGTATCCATACTAACATGTGATCAGACTACCCACATCAATATATTCAACTCGAACTTTTAACCAATGGTTGTTTGGTGATTTTTATTAACCTCTAGTTTCTCATTTTGCATGTCATGGTTGGATATTTGTTTAATTTTCCTTCTTAACCCCCTACAATGATTGCATGCCTAATGAAAATTGGTTTAGCGGCATCCTTGAGCAGTTTTAGGAAATGAAAGTGGTTTTCTAGCAATCACCGAGTAGTATTGGAATATTCCAGTGCCAATGGATTTTGAGAGTATATGCAAATATCCTTTTTCTAATTTCAGCATGATATCATTCATTCTCTCTCTAAGCTAGACCTACCTTAGTTCTTATTTTTTATACCATTTTTCACAAATCGTAGATTCTCATATATCACCTACCTTAGTTCTGATTTTTAGAACTTTAGATGGTTTATTTGGGCATTATATGGAACCCTTTTTTTAGTCCCATTTTTTTTTTTAAAAATGACTATGGAGTTGTGCTATTAGTTTTCTTGATAGTACTCTAGAATTATACTTTTACCATATTTCTTTAGTGTCACATCAATATAATTGTTTAGAGATTCATTTATTGAACCAAGGGGTAATTTTGGGACTATGTATTAATTTTATTAGTTTTTTTTTTTTTTTTTGAAATATCTTGGGAGAAATAATCATGTCCCTCACTCTCCCTTCTTTTTATTTAAGTATTTTAGGGAATATTTCAAAATCATTGAAGGTAAAATTTGGTTATTGTGGAAAGAAAAATCACATTGAAGATGAATGTTTACTAAAACAAATTGTTGAAATGGAACAACTTCTTCTAGATCATAATAGTGATTTATCAAATCCAGCAAATGCAAAATCATCATATGGTCGAGCCTAGATATCTTATGATACAAAATATTCATTTAGGGATAAACATTATAATCTGATGGATTGCATTTAGATCTCATCTCCCTCATCATCAAATATTGCTACATTTGAATCCAATTTTAACTTTGGCTTCCAATGATTCATTATAGTAGGATATTGAGATACATTTCTACCAAATATATCATCCTTGTTTGTAGAGTCCTACATCATAGATTTGGAAGATATAATTGAGGACATTCATCTTCTATTTGATGACATCTTAGATGGAGTTATGTCATCATTGTCATCATCTTTGGGTGTGATTGTTCTTCACCCTCCTCTTTTTAATCATAGATTGATAGTGGATTGGGACTCTTGAGTGGCAATCAAAGACATCATATTAGGTTCATCATTATCTTTAGATCATGTACAAAATTAAGAGACATTTAATCTTCTTCTTGCTTCTTTTTATCCAAAATGGGAAGATATCTTCCACACATTTTTGGTTGTGCTTCTTCCCAAGGTAGGAAATGTTGTTTGATCATGGATCTTCTTCAACATCGAATGTCGAGCATTTACCAACACTACAAGAGGCATTCTAATAAGAGGCTACATGATTTCTCATCTCATCTCAATTTTAGGAGGAAGAATTTTCTAACATTGGGTTCTTTCATTCTCACTTTTTGGGGGGCCACATGGACCTTCTCTCTTTTCTCTCCTATGGGGGGATAATTTATTGTACTTTGTGCTAGAAGTAATACTTTGGGATTCGTGATAATTCCTCTTTTCTTCTTCACTTATAAATTTTATCATGCATATTTTTTATTTTGGAGAGTATTTTTGACTCATTGGGTTTTCTCCTTTACTATATTTATGAGAAATTTGTGCATAGGTATCTAACATGGCCTAGTAGTTGGAACCCATCACCATTTTATTCATTTCTCCCCAAGTTACACTTAAGGGGGGTTAGTGTAAATAAGTATATTATAAAATTAATTAGCTTTTAGCCTAGCTAAGAGGGTCGCATTTGCACTTGCTAAGTCCACATTTAGAGAATTTTTTCCTTTTGTCTCACTTCATAAGACTGAGACACATGTACTCACCTTTTGAGACACTTGATTCCTATGCATATGACACCTTTATCATAATTTTCCTATGCAAATGACATATCAAGGACACATGTAAGGTGGATAGAATCTACAACTAAGTTTTCGCCTCACCCTTTTTCTATATACTCAAGGGGATCATATGTAATACCAATATTTTGGAATAAAGCACACTGTATGAATTATCATTGTATTTTCTCATTATGATAATTCTCTTGTAGAAGACATATCCATCTATAGGGTTGTGAAGGTCAAATATATGACTTCAACAATGACCTCATCTTCATAGCTAGTGTAGATGATATAACCGATTGTTTTGGTATAGGATGTAAAGCATGATTTATGTAGCACTATAGTTGTGCAAGGAATAGTTGAGATCTCTTCTAATTTCATTGAGAGCGACATTGCACATGTTTTCTTTTTCTATTATGCATTAAAATAATTATATGTTCTTTCACAATACAACATGTACATTAAGGTTAGTGTTGCCCTAATGTGGGAGGCAACTAAGGAGTCCACTCATCTATGATAGGTTTTCTTTAAATAGAAAACTAACAAGAGGCATGAACTTGATAATACACATGGAAATGTTAAAGTGTGTGCGAATTCATTGTCAGTCTAGAGTTTTTTGTCATGCAATTCAAACTAGTTGAGCTAGTGGGAGTAGTACATGATGTCAAAGATTTATCATAATTAGAATAAATTGAGAAGATTATAGGAGAATTTCTCTATTTGTGTGGCCACTAGTGTAAAACATACCAATGTTACATGGTGTCATCCTTAACTAGAGTGGATTAGCAATTCCTAATCCATATTTTCCTTGTCTACAACTATTTGAACCATTTTTTTAGCAATTTTGATCCAAAACCATTGGTGTGCTTCTCAAAATTGCTTAACATAAAGCTAGAGGAATAAGACTATGGGAATGATAAGAACTCACCAGATATAATTTTTCATTGTTTGCACATTAGAATTCATAATTTTTATTTGCACACTAATGGGTATTGTAGCAAGTATAGGGAGCTTGAAGTTGCACAATTTTCCCTTATTTCATACAGATAGCTTGCTATATCTTGTTTTTGGCACAATTATTTTTATCCTTAGCGATAGTGAATCTTTTGAGGATAGGATCAAATGAGCTTAAGGATATGCACCATAACATTTCTGAGTCACTCCAAGATGAGATCAAATATTGCTTCCACTAAATCAAAAGCATCATTTTTTTGTTGATTTTGGTATTATAGAAGCTAGATCTTGTGGAAAAAAATATTTAAATTTATAGAGTTCAACAAAGAACATTTACTCTGGGAAAGATTTGGCTTTGTTTTTTGTCAATGAATATGTAAAAAAAGATGCAAGCACTATAACTATTGAAACCTTAGCCTAGTGATTTGCTTCATGGTTGGAATAAAAAGATAACCCTACATGCTAATTGTTAAAATGTGATTGTAGATATGGGCTAGTGTAAAATATGGTAATTCCAATTAACAAGCTTGAAGTGTAGAAGCAATTATGTCCTATTTATCTCTAGAATAAGTTATGATGAATGGTACACAATAAGGCTACAAGACTAGGCTCCCATAATTAGTTGGGGAATTTGTCTAACTAATTTGTCAAGAGACTCTAAGGACTAATCTAGATGTTTCTTATTATTTATACCTTATTTTATTACCATAGTATAGGTATTTATAAGTGAATACACAATGAGAATGACAGTAAGTGTCAAATTACTATGGTGTCAATTGCCAAGTTTGCATCAAGCCAAATTCTTGTGGCACAAGGCTTGCTAGATGTTATGCATATATGGAAGCCTAATGTGGTGACGTCCTTTTATATGCCGCATGTGTATGGTCTAATGTAAATCAATAAAGGTAGAATATGTGTTCAACATGTGTAGTAGCACATAATGCAAACAAGTATAAAGTATATGTGACACCTTATGTTTAAGGATACAAATTGGGAAGTAGTTGAACCTTGCATGTGAAGAAATTCTAAGATAGTGTAGTTGTGAAGAACATGTGATCATGAGATTGTATGGCACAAGTATTAGGTGCATACATTTATGTTATTTTGATTTGTGTAGAACTCTTAAATTTGGTGTTTACATGTATGTTTGAGACATCTTGTCACTATGGAAGTACACAAAATGTAATAATGTCTTTTTTTGACAACTTTAGATAATAATCTATTTGTCAAGACCTTAATTTTTACTAGGGTTAAACATTTTTAATGAATCGAGTATAGAAAATCTTTTTAAATAAGTACTAAGATGTCCTTGGAGGGATTTTAACTACAATTTCCATCACAAGAATCAACTGACCCAACCACTTGACCACACCCCACTTAACTTTGATAAACATATATTTTAATATAATTTCATAAGTGAGTATTCTCCAATTTCTAAAGTGAGAACCATCACCATATTTTACAATTAATTTAAAATCACATCCTTATTCAACTCCCATCCTAGATTTCTTAAAGAACAAGCTATTAAAAATCCTATCATACTTAATTATATATCTACAAAATATTCAATATTATAGAAAATTCACTACAAGTTAATATCTATTTTCAATATTCTAATTTTTATAGATTCTACTTTTTCAAAAGTTACACTTAATTAAAACATCCCAAAAAATAATAATTAAATAAATAAATAATCCATATTAATAATATAAGGTTTGTACCCACATATGTTTATGCCTTCATTTTTATTCCTAAAATGTTTATTATTGTTACTCATAAATAAACTATGTATCATGTTTTTAATTTATGTCTCCTTGTTTGCGTTTCCCGCTTAGGTCAAAGGTCTTCATATTCATTTTATCCCTTTGTCACAATTTTCACTAAGTTTCTAACTCTTTGCTGTGTGTTCTCCAAGTTGCAAAACTTAGTTCTTTGGCACTCCTTGTTTGTGTTAGAATTATTGTCATTGATGTCAAAGTATTCGGCTAAATTGTGTTGTGATAAAGAGAAGTTGGAAACATAATATGCATAAACTAAAGAAAGGTCAGATGTTAGTATCACCACACGACAAAAATGTTCGATGCAAATGAAAAATATCCAGAGAATCATTAAAGCCCATATTAATGATCGAAGGTCTGAAGCTACAAGATTAAAATCTATATAAGACTGAATTAAATTTGTATGAAGCTTGTTCTAAAGATCAAAATTCTGATGCTGCAGATCGAAATATGAATGAGCCTAAATTAAAATATGTACAAAGTTTAAAGGTTATGCATAAAGTTTATGCTACAGATCAACGGTTTGGTTAGCAAGCATTATGGAATAGTAAACCAACACAAGAATGTTTGAAAATGCCAAGAGGATTATGTTTCTAATCAAACGCGTTTTGGAAAGTCATGATAATTTTTTTTTAAAAGAAACACGATTTTGAGTGGACGCATTCATGCTTCTCATCTACGCGTTTTGAAAGGTTACTATAAAATCTGAAGAGACTTAATCATTGAATGGACGTGTTCTAAAAGAACATTGTTTCTTTTTAAACGCGTTTTGAAAGGTCACTATATTTCTGAAGGACGTGATTATTGCATGGACAGGAAATAACGTCTTTTTTAAAAGATGTGATCTGTTTAATCTGTTTAATAAATATTGTGGAAAGATATGACTATTCAAGTTTCAAAGTTAAGCAGAGATTAAACAAAACGACTTGCTGCTTTGGAAAGGTACGATGTCTAAAAGACATGTTTTTAGATGAAGTCCGATTTTCAAAAGAAAATATAAACTGGCTATGTTGAATAGACGTGCCTATCCAAAACGTTTTCTTCTTCACTAGAAGACGTCTTTATATTATGCTGAGTAAAGAACGCATCCCTTTAGATATGGAAGTCATGAAAATATCAAGAAGTATGTGTCATTTCTTTTAAATATAGGTTAAAAAGATTTCTGTTTTGCTTGTAAACAGAAAATTAATCAAAGAGAAATTGATTAAGCAAAAGGCACATCTAAAAGGTATGACTAAAGGTGAAAAAGAAAAAGTTGAGTGTTGCAATCTTTGAGCAACCTATATATTTAACTTCTCATTTGAGGCCAGAAGTGTGGTTGTGTAAATTAAAGACTTGCAGATCAGTCAGATTCCTACCTCCTTGTGTGGGCTGAAGGTGATATCTTGGATCACATAGAGCAGCTTGGAGAGTTGGGCTTGTGCAGATCAGATTGAGGGCAGTCTCACTTCCATCAAGTCAAGGTTTGGTGCCTTGCATTAGGGATTGGTGCTCCTTGTAGGCAGGTGTCTACTAAATTCTGGAGAGGTCTAGGTGTTCCTTGTGGAAATTATTCTACTAAATCATCTCATTGTAAATTTGTAGGTTGGTGCCTACTTGAAAAAGAAATTACTTCAATTAAATTGTATCAACTTGTGGAAATTGGATCATATCAAATGGTTGATTGTAATAAAGATTGAAAAGTTTTAAAAATAAAAGTTTGAGATTGATTTACTGATTCACCCCCCCCTCTCAGTAAATCTTTTGTGCTCTTCAATTGGTATCAGAGCAAGGTCCTTCTTTATAGCTTAATCGCTTGAAGGAGATCCTTAAGAGCACTTATGGCAAATCAAAGCAACATGGTGAAAGCACCCATCTTTGATGGGACTAATTATGCATTCTGGAATATCAAGATGGAAGCATACTTGAATGCACTTGGGTTTGATGTATGGCAATCTGTTGTAGATGGGTATTCACCTCCAGCTACCCCTCCAACGGATCAAGCAGGAAAGAAGAGAAGTGAAGACAATGCAAAAGCTAAGCATGCTCTTCTTTGCAGCCTAACAGATTCTGAATTTACAAAAGTCATGAGGTGCAAATCAGCAAAAGAGATTTGGGACAAGCTTCAAAATATCTATGAAGGAGATGCAAAAGTTAAAAAAGCAAAGTTGCAAACTCATAGAAGAAAGTTGGAAACTCTCAAAATGGAGGATGATGAAGACATTGCTTCATATTTTCTTCGTGTTGATGAATTAGTGAATATCATGAGGGGACTTGGTGAAGAAATCAAGGATGAATTCATTATTGACAAAATTCTAAGATCTCTTTCTACAAAATTTGAGGCCAAAGTTGCAGCATTGGAAGAACTAACAAATCTAGACCAGCTGAAGAAGGATGAATTACATGGTATTCTTGCTGCCTATGAGATGAGGATTGAAGGTAAATCACCACAAAAGGAAGTCTCATTCAAAGCAACCAAAAAGGGCAAGAACAAGCATGAAGAAAAGGATGAAAAATCAAGTGATGAAGCTGAATCTTACTTCATGGGAAAACTTAAGAAAGGAAAAGGAAAATTTCCTTTTAAATGCTTCAATTGTGGAAAAGTTGGACATTATGCTTCAAAATGTCCTCAAAATGAAAGCAGTTCTAGTGAAGAAGAAAAGGAGATCAGCAATAAGAAAAAGGGAAAGAAGAATTTCAACTCAAAGAAGAAATTTCAAAAACATAAAAAGAGTTTTTATTCAAAGAAAGATAGCAGCTCCTCTGAAGAACAAAGTGAAGATAGCTCAAGCATTGAGGAAGATGAAATATTGTTTATGGCTGAATGTGAAGAACAAAAAGTTGAACAAGAATGTGAAGAAAAAGAAGAAATAGATCAAGATGAAGGAGAGGAAGTAGATCTTGAGGAAGAATTGCACTATGCTTACAAGAAAAATGAAGACTTGAAGAAGAAGGCTGCCAAGTACAAGTTGAAGATCAAAGAATTGACAAATGACTTGGAGAATTCAAGCAAAACCATTGAAGATTTGAGAGCTCAAATCATGGAAGCTGAAAGAAATGAAGATGAATTGAAAAACAAACTCAATACAAAGGAGATGAAATGTAACAAGCTGGAGCAAGAGACAGCAATGCTAAAGTTGGAATTGGAGAAAGCAAAGGATCAACACTCAAAGATTGATGAAGAATCCAGCAAGCTGATTGAGTTAATGAAGGCTCAAGATCTTCTTCAAAGCAAAATGGGAAGCAGTTTTGAAGAAAAATCCAAGAAGGTCACTAACTCAAAAGAAGATTTCAAGACTCTCTCAAAACAAGGAGAAGAAGATTGGATAAGTGCTGATTCTAATAGAAGATTGAATAGTAGGCACTTCTATGCATTTAATGGTTATTGTTTTGTATGTAACAAATTTGGGCACAAAGCCTTAAATTGTAAAAATAAAGTGAAAAATAGTTCTAGCTACCTTAGGAGAGATAATAATCCTTTCACACCTTTAATAGACTATAATGATCTATGCTACAAATGTAAGAATCTTGGGCACAAAGCTCAAGCTTGTAGGTCAGTTTTTAATAACTCTCCAAAACAAAACAAGAAGGTAGATAAGTCTATTAAGAGGAAAGAAATACCTATCAAAGTATGGAGGAAAAAGGAGAAATCAATGTTCATCCAAACTGCCTTACATGCTAAAAGTAAGAAGGATAGATGGTACATTGATAGTGGGTGCTCAAAGCACATGACAGGTGACAAGAGCAAATTCATCTCTCTTGAACCTACTGATGAAGGAACAGTAAGATTTGGTGATAATTCAAGAAAACAAATAAAAGGAAAAGGAACACTCAGTCTAGATAATGGAAGAACAAAAACAGAAAATGTTTTGTATGTTAAGGGCCTAAAAGAAAATCTGCTAAGTGTAAGTCAACTTTGTGATCAAGGACATAGTATCACATTTCTTTCTAATACATGTGATATTAAGAAAGATGGAAAGCTGGTTGCTCAAGCTGAAAGGAAACAAAATTTGTATGTCCTAAAAGAGATAAGTTGTGAAAGCTGCAATTTAGTACAAGAGGATGAGAGTTGGTTGTGGCACAAAAGGCTAGGCCATCTAAACTTTGATAATATTGTCAAAATTAGCAAATCAAATGCTGTGAGAGATATGCCAAGGATAACAAAACCTTCTAATATCATTTGTAGAGAGTGTCAACTTGGAAAGCAAACAAAGTCAAGCTTTAAGTCTAAGGAGCATACTTCATCAAAACCATTAGAACTCATACATACAGATCTTTGTGGGCCAACAAAATCCAAAAGCATGAATGGAGAAAGATACTTTATGTTGCTGATTGATGACTTCTCAAGGATGACTTGGGTTGCATTCTTGAAAGAAAAATCTGAAGCTTTTGACAAATTCAAAGCTTTCAAGGAGTTGGTTGA
>VDFB02018405.1:0-20510 GCA_007258455.2 Sequoia sempervirens
GGTTTGCAACAGGATGATTGAGATGGACTCACAGGGAACCTAGGGTGCCTGGGCCAGACCTTGGGTGAACCCAGGGCTATCTAGCCATGGACCCCAACCCAAATCAAACCTATCTAATACAGTGCCCAGTTCTACCAAACCTGATGATGTAACAATCTATCTTGCTAATATAACCTAGAGAAGAGCATCTGAATTCTTTATGTTTATATTGTTTCCACGAGTAACTGTCAGTCCTATAAATTTCCCACTAGATCACCATTCTCTTATTTAGTCTAATCCACATTTTGCTTTTCCTTTTGGAAAAGATGAGCAAAAACATAAAATAATTACAACCTACAAGGGTGATATAGAATTTGGTTTCCTATGAGTTGCCCAACTTCTAGTCACTTTATGTTGGATAGGAATTAGACATCACAGAGCACTTCAAGTCTCAAAATTCCATGCTGACAAATTGGCAAATCTGTAAGGGAGTTGGAGGGCCCAAATGTCTATAACATCCAAGTATGTGGTATTCATTGATCCTTTTCCACTTGCGCTGGTTTTACAGCATAAGGTAAAAGGATTGATGGAGGACTGTCTGGCTACAACATGAGAACTGAAATTGGTGGCTTCCATTTGGCAAATCAGGAAGAAGTAAATGAGCTGAGATCTTGTTTCTTCTATATTTGATTACATCTGAAGAGCAAAAAGGAAAGTTCTGAAATTGGTGGCTTCCGTTTGGCAAATGAGGAAGAAATAAATGAGCTGAGATCTTGTTTCTTCTATATTTGATTACTTCTGAAGAGCAAAAGGGAAAGTTCTAAAGCCAGATTACCAATTACTTAACTGACATTTTTTACATTTTGGACGTCTACCAAGAACTCTTTCATTGTAACAATGCTGATGTATATGATACTAACACCTCCAAGGGGACCAACAGCTCGGCTCCTATCAGCAGCAGAATAACCCCTTCCTGCATAAAACATGAGGCTGAAATATTATGCTCATGTCATCTTTGTTGTCAAAGGAGGAATTATATGGGGGAGTTTTGTGTCAATGAATCCCAAAAGATGGAAAAAAGACAGTTCATTATGTTGCTAACTCAATTTTGTATTGTTCTTGTTCATTTTGTTGCTAAATCATCCTTTATGCGTTACTCAGTCTTAGTTGCAGTGTTCTTCTGTTAGGTTGCAAAATCATCTTGTTATGGTCTTGTTTTTTGAGGTTGCACTATTCCAAGCGGAAACCAATGAGGTTCCTAATTGACTATGACTACAGCAATTTAAGAAGCTATGAGGCAGAGTGGCAACAGAGATGGCAAGTTCCACCTATTTCTTCACCAACATGATCACAAATGGTTCAAGGTTTAAGTGAATTCCAGCAGAAAACTCAAGGCACACATTCTGGATGGCCAAACCATAAGAGTTTTTTCTGCCAAAATCAGAAAGTTGCAAATATGTAAGTGTTCATGCCAGGCACACCTTCCCCCTGCCTTTGCCAATGGTTTCCTTGCCAGAAAATGAAGCGTGAGCTAGGGTGGAGCAGGCACACACCTAAGGTGGCTTTGCTACATGTTTTCTCTGCCGAAGACAAAAAAATAAAATGTCTCATGAACACTGCTATGAAAAGGTGGCAAAAAGGTAAGTAACCTGTGCCTTGGAATGAAATCAAGGTATAAATAGGGAGGCACACATGTTGGTTGGTTTAGCTCAGCAATATCTCTGCCTCAGGCTTTAAAGGGTGGCAAACAGTCAAGTGAACTCGACCCTCGTCAAATTGGTGAAAGGAATGTAAGAACCCTTACTAGAAATGAGCGATATTTTGCGATAAATTTAGTTTGACACATGTCCCATTTTGTCAAACTTAACAAATTTCAAAGCATAAAGGAATTGTAAATTTCAATGCAAATGCGTTCAGCACAAATAACAGATTTCTCTTCTTAGTCCATTTTGTGATTAAGACAATAGTATAGAGGAACATACAAAACTACAACCATCTATACTTCAGCTGAGCAGAGATCAACTTACAGGCTCGCATACAATGGATATTCAGTTTATGCAGCAACAATAAAAGACTTACAACTTAATGCCAAACAAATCTGGGCAGTGAGTTGAACACTGCATATACAGATATTCCTCAAACCTGGGAGTTCATATGTTTGGACCAGATTAAGACTCAGACTGTTTGCACCATGCATCTAGATACATACCACCATTCTGCCCAAACTGTATTACTCCATTTGCATCTTTCTCTGGCAATTTCATCTCTCTGGACCTCCACAATACTGGCTTAAGGCACATAGAAGGTAGCTGCGACTGTCTTTGAAGATCACGTCCTAGGTATGAATGATTGCGCACCTCTATATAGAGCTCACACGGCAGAAAAAGGATGAATAGGAGTCGATATAGAAAGAGACCTGTAGATTTGTCTTATTCCTCAGAAAAGACAATAATATTCCCACATGAGGAGTGCGGCTGTGTTTTAACTCTTCAGAAATGCCGTCTTCTTTAGTTACATGCTGGAAATGAGTTGAGTAGAGCAACAAGCAGCTCCCGATGCTTGGAGCAATATGATAGAATAGCTAATAACGACAGGTGGATGTTAAGCATTGAAGACGCTATCTTTTTGAAGACCATGATATCACCAACGTTTGTCTTTGTTTCTTCTTGAGGTGCGACTTTCAACAATTTGGAGATAAGCAGGACCCGATGGCACTGGGGAGCGGCGCCTCATTCACTTTTGGCAGGCACAAATAAATAATATTCAAACTTTGCAATTCCGCCAATGACCAATCACTAATGCTCACCCATGAGTCAGCCCCTAAACAACTCAGACATACAGCTGATAGCAAATCCTTGCTGAACTGGTCACGTATCTGTCACAATATGCAGCGATTCAGACTTAGAACAACACGTCCTTCCAAATTGTATCATTCCATGACTGAGGTTTCCGTTCCAATGATGCTAGAGCCAGGGTTTTCGTCCTATTGAAGATGTTCTTCAAGCTCGATAGAGAAATAAAATATCAAATCAATTTCCTGAATGGTCTTCTTCTCCAGATCGATCTTTTTAATAATGTAGAAGTTACCAATCCCAATTTCAAAGAGTCATTGATTCCCTTCAATAAAACTGAAGTTACCAAATCTAATCTCCACATAGGCAATCGATATCCTTTGAAGATAGAATGTTTCTAATTTGAAAAATCAAACGTCTTTCCTTCACAAAATTGCTCAGAGCTGACTTTAGCAAATATTTATTAATTACCATGTTGAGACGATAAGTGGCCCCACAATTACTCAAAATGAATAATTAAATAAATTCAATAGACTATAGATTTTCAGCTTTTATCGAATTATCCCATATCCCCTTGCAATTTGCTATTTTACTAATCTCGGGAATTAAAAGATTAGAAAACTTCCTTCATAAAATATCATCACGTGAAAAGGGACATTATGATTACAAGGAATCAGATCTGAGCCTACATTTGAATGGGTTAAAGTTTAAACCTGTATAAATTTCTGTCAACAATGCTATAAGAGGGTAGTAAGTGAGCTGGTGCATGCCAGCAGTGGCTTTGCCACTTAATTTTTCCACCAAACATCAGAACATGGCTAACAGGTTAGTAATCTACTCCAAAGGTTGTAGAGTAAGTGTTAGGAAATCAGGTGCACATATCTTCTAGTGTTGCTATCTATCTTCCCCACCAGCAGTCGACCAACAGGGCAAATGTCTAAGTGAATTCCAACAGCATTTAAAATGGTGAAAAAACTGCAAAGCAAGTGCACTTTTTGATGGGTTTTGCCATCACAAATCTCTGCAAATTCATAAGGATCTGGCAAATTGATTAGTGATCTCCGCCTGGGTAGTAAGTGTTCAAAGCTCTGCTCAAGCCAAGTCCGAATGAGGTGCACATTTCAAATGGTTAAGCCCTCAATTAGCTGTGCCCAGTCAAAGATAAAAGTGGCAAGAACATTGGTGAAATGTGCCAAAACATGAGGAAGGCAGTTTCAACAATTCAGGTGCACTTTGTAAATGGCAGTGCTAACAACTGCTGCAGCTGCAAAACTGAAATGGTAATGGCTACTGGAGGTTATGTCTCCAGAACCTGCTGACTGTACCTGTGGGTTTTCATCCCAGGCACTGAAGAACTCTGCTACTGCATGCTTCACAAAAGAAAGTATTTTTTTATGATTTCCAAAATATGTTTTTCTTTAATTCCCGGTGCTGCACACAATACCCTCAGCTTGGGCAATCCACAAATTATGGGAATTAATCCCACAATTATTGTTAATCAATTGATCAATCAGCACCAATGTTTCAGGGAGAAATTGATTGCATAACCCCTAGTTTATCTGCATATAACTTAAATGAACTCCTTAATTTGCTGAGATAGTTGACAACTAACTGAAACCAAATCATCTTATTCCTGTAGAAGACTTAAGATGGAAGACTTAGTCTCTGTCCAACTTATTAGCTGATAGGACCTTTATTATTCTAGTTGAAGACTGAAGACTTGTAGTCAGTCCTGATCGGACTTAGCTATCAACATGGCCTTTATTTCCTGACTACTTGCTGACATAAATTCTATTCAGCACTTAGATTAAAGAGGACATTACAAGTCCTCTCCTCCTGAGATTGCTTGTCCTCAAGGAAGAGAATGCTGGGTGATTGAAGATATCAGCCCACTCCCATGAAACTTCCTACTGGTGATTAAAGACCTTCTATTACCATGCCTGTTGTTAATACCTCATGCCCTCCACATTCTGTATTTCCGTGCACAACTCATGCTCTCCCTTGTCACCAGAGTATACCTTGATCAAATGCACTTGCCCCTTTCCCAAGCACTTGTGTGTCGGGTCCCAAGGCTCTTTAAAAAGAGCATAGTTGTTCCCTTGGTATGTCATTGTGGGTCATGACACCTGGATGCAAATTCTTAAAGGTGTGTTTTGCCTCTTGATGACTTGGGCATCGAGAGGGTGCAGCCCTCAATTTCAGTGGAAAAGATTTGTGCTGGATCCTCTGCTGTTGCAGTGGTCCTCTTGTATTGTAGGCTCTTGAGAGTATAGGCTAGGCGTAGTTAGTCTCCCATGTTAACAATCAAAGGAAGGAGAGATGGTTCCAATGTCAAGGCCCTTTTGATGGTTGCCTGTAATGAATTTTGGCTGAGGGCCTTATCTAGACCTTTGAGGGGCTCTTTCAACCCTTCCATGTAAAGGAACACTAGGTGCCTCTCAAATACATTAGGTACCATCATTGCTATCCTCTATAATTCAACCACATATTTGACCACTGAGCCTCTCAAATCTATCTATTAATCTCGCACAAAATTCTTCATAGGTGGTGATATGGTTCTCTCAAGTCACTAGGCCATGATACCACCATTTGTGTGCAACCCCTTCAAGGTGAAGGATTGCAAGTTTAATTACTTCTTCCTTACATTGGGCTCAATGAAAAATGTGTTCAGCTTTTTTGAATTCATTCTCTAGTTGATGTTTTTATTGGATCCATTGAACGAGGGGATAATGAGCTTTCCCAACCGACTTTGTAAGTCTTTATGAAGCCTGTTCAAAGGGTGTGTTACTTGAATTTCTGGTTTTGATACTTGCCTCCAATGTACAAAAAATCATTAAACTAATATCTGCTCGAAATTTTGCACTTTGCCCCATATTCTACATTTCGTGCATCCGATTCTTCTTCATGCTATCTGTCCATCTCTGTGTTGTCTCACTGCTTCTTTATGCAAAAATATGACCTTGGGTAGACTTGTATAAGTAGTTGACTTTGTAGAGATGTTTTGATTCATGGCTGCAAATGAAGATGCTCCTTGTGTACCATTCCTCAGAGGTGTAGCAGCTTGATAGGCCTCCTTACACTATTGGTTCTGAGTGAACAACTCAATGAGCTGTTGCTACCCATCTTTTAGAATAATATTCATCAATATTTCATCACTTCAAACAATTCCTGCTCTTTATCCTCACTTGACATCTTTTGCTTTCACTATTTCTTGTGCTGATACTTTTTTTTCCTGTCACTTTCTGACATGTGATGTAGAAGTTTGATTTTTTTTTTGTTTTCCCACAAGCTAGCAAGATCAGAACTCTAATACCATTGAAATATTCTAACTAAAAGGTACAGAAAATTATGCAGGAAAAACTAATAACAGAAAAATTTATTTATTCTTTTGATAATTGTTACAATTCACAAAATAAATCATTGACATAACTCACTAGACGTTTTAGTATTTAGAATGGACATTGGGACGAAGTTTGATGCTGATTGGATTCTAGATGCCTTAGTCCTATTGTTTCCTGTTGATAATAGTTTTTTGTGAGGGTTTCTGTCTTCAATGTACTCTAGATAACATCTGGACATCCTTTCCTACATCCTGCTAACAATTGCTGCTGCTACAAAACTGAAATGGTAATGGCTATTGGAGGGTTATGCCCTAGAACTTGTTGATTGTATTTGTGGGTTTTCGCCCTATGCATTGATGAACTTTGAAGCTGCATGCTTAACAAAAGAAAGCGTGCCTTTTATGATTTCCAAAAATGTTTTTTCTGTTATTCCTAGGGCTGCATATAATACCCTCAACTTGGGTGATCCACAAATTTGGGAATTAATTCCATGTTCATTGTTAACTAAACTGATCAATCACTCCCAAGATTCCAGAGAGATGATTGACCACATAATTCCTTATTTATTTGCATATAATTGAAATTAACTCTTTAATTTGCTCAGATAATTGAAAACTACTTGAAACTAACTCACCTTATTCTAGCAGAAGACTAAGACGAAATACTTAGTCTTAATTTGATTTAATTGTCGACAGGACCTTTATTTCCTAATTACTTGTTGACACAAATTATATTTAGCACTTATATTGAAAAGGGACATTATTGTCTCCATCTTTATATCGTCAATTGAAATAGGACCTTTTACGCTTGGAAGGATATTTTGGAGCATTTTCTTTTGCTCTTTCCTTGGTATAGCAATCAATTTTTCATTGCCAATCAAGGGTACTTGAATCATCTACAATTTTAGCTCCATTCTTGATAGAAATGGGAAGCCATTTGTATCTCATGTCTTGGCAAATGCTAAAGGTGCAGAAATTGGAAAAGGCATATGTTGTTTCTCTATCAAGTCAGGACCCTTATGCAACTCCAAATCAATTAGCTTGTTATCAACATTTAGTAGAAAGAGCATAGGCCAGAAAGCTACATTATGTAAACAAAAGTTCTATAAAGTTGAAGTTCATGATCTTAAAATTACATGACATCACATTTGTTTACAAATGCCTTATCAATTATAGAATGGTATTTACTCAATAGTCAAAGAATACCCTTTGAGAAGTAGAACCAATGTCAGAATGAAGTTGTTGAGAAGCAACCACTTCTACTTAAGATGGTTAGTGCTCTTTGGTAGTTGAGATATCCTCATCATTAGCATTGGTGTTGGAGAAACTAAAGTTGATAGTGCCATTACATGTGAAAATATTTAATGGTGGCACTACTTGAGACACATTATGCATAACACTTGATTGGGAACCTCCTTTTGGTAGATTATGATCATCACTATCCTTAGTTGGAGGAGTTGAGGGTAAGTTATGCATGTTAACTATGACTACCTTAGGTAACAAATTTGTAGTAATTCATGCAATAAGAATTTCTAGGGATTCAAAAGCTAGATCTCCTAGTGCAACTATTGCCCCAAACATTGCAACCACCTATTGAATTGGGGTCATTTTAGGCTCATTCATTAAGCTCTAAGGACCATTCCCATTTGAAGTAGTACTTTCATTGATTACATCACAACTAGATTGGAAATGTTTTAGAATCGAAGAATTATGTTGATTTTGTTTTCTTAAATTGTCATCTATGGTTGCCTAATAACCAGTCTCTTGCACCAAGTCCTCTTCCTACTTGCTTACCCTAATAGAAGATTATAAGATTGGCTTGGTGGCTTTTGTTCCTTTGAGAAAAGAAAAACTCAAAAATTTGGACAATTTCATAAAAAAGTCAGGGATACAACAATTTTTTTTCCTTGGGTGCTAGTTCGGGAATATGTGTGTGTGTGTGTGTGCGCACACGCACACACACATATAACATACATACATACATACATACATACATACATATACATATATACATACATACATACATATGCATATACATTTAACAGCAAACCATACCCAATGTCTCCAAAAGTTGGCATTTCCTGTTATTGCACAATTACCTACTTGTTTATGTATGTATGTATCATGTGTATATATATATACATGTAACATGTATATACATACATATACATATATGCATACATATACATACATATGCATATACATTTAACAAAACCATACCCAATGTCTTCAAAAGCTGGCATTTCCTGTTATTGCACCAATTACCTACCTGTTTTTTGTTAACTGACATAAAAAGTGTTTAAAAAAATTACTTTTTTTTTTTGTTTTCTTTTTTAGGGAACCCTTGGGTTCGGCCCAGGTTCACCCAAGGTCCTTCCCGGGCACCTTGAGTTCCTTGGGAAGGACCTTGGGCGTACCTTGGGTCGGACTAGTAAAGGACCCGGACTAGGACCAAAACGAGTCGGGTACAGGGGCCAAAATAGAAGGACTCGGTAACTTAGCATACAATCTAATAAGTCTATGCTTAAAAGAAAAAAAACTAAAAGAGTTTAAATTATCATAGAAATGCTTTGTATAAGGAGTGCTCCAAATTCCTAGTCAATTTCTCAATTTGGTGGAGAGCTTTTTCAATTAAATCCCTAGAATTTATTGTTCGTAGGGCATGCCATTGCATATCACTGTATCATAAAAGGAAAATTCCTTATTCTTGGAGAAGGAATCTCTTCACTAATATCCATAATAAAGAAGTATCAACTCTAAAGCCAAGGCTTAACAAGTTTACATTCAAATATAGCCATCTAAACCCAATTTTTTTAATAAAATAAATTTTAAAGTTGCTTGTCAGTCAATCAAAATCAAACAAAAATTTATTACAATGTAGGCAAATTTGTCTCAAAGGTAGGCAAACATTTGTGTTCTAGCATTATTTGAATCATTGCTTATGAGCTATATAAAATTTTGGACTTTATTTTTTGTGATTTCTAAAATCTACGCAATTATTTTTTATTAGTCAAATGAGGGGTAATGACTCTCTCTCATATATATACATTAAAAAAGTATTATACTCTGTTACGTCACCCAATTAAGTCTAAAAAAAAGGAATCACTAAAGTTTGTGGGACTCTATAACCCCAGCTGCATCATTTACAGTTGATTTCCCATAGCTTGGAAGTGGGATGTGGCACTTTGGTAAGTACAAGGGGAACTTGAGGTTGAAAAAAGGGAGTCGCTGCATTTACTAAAGACTTGGGAACCATTATTCCAGCTGCCCCTCATTTGAGAGTACTCAATCATTCCAAAGGTGGACACAACATCCTTGCTTCAAAATGTTGTTTCCTTCAACTCAAATCAGCTTTTGTACTCATTTGATCATTGTATACTTGTGTACGTCATCAAAGTAGCTTCTAATTGATAACTATGTTTTTAACTGCATAGTAAAAGCTTTAAATCCTTAAAAAAGCTCTATATTTCATGATTTTCTCCATATATACAGCCAATCCCATACCCAAGGAATAAAAAATGCCATGCCAGCATACTTGAACCCTGAACTTATATCTGTTCTGGTACCAGAATTGGCACCTTAATCCCCAGCTATCTAAATATTATGAGACATTTGGTACATTCAAGTTCCCATCGGTCCATTTTTATATTTTTGAAGCACCAAGTTCTATGCCAACAAAAATTGTGCACTCAATAATGCACATACTTAAGATCTACTGGACTTTGTAGCCCAAATAAACATCACAGAGAATTCTATCAGGTATAGAGAATGACTTAAGTCTGATAGGAGTTTTTTCGAACAAACCTTTTTCTGAATAAACAATATTTTAAAACACTGTTGTGAGGTATTCTTGTTGTAAGAGGATTATGAACAACATTAAACAACTTCCTTTTCATACGCTAAGAGGATTATGGTGTACAATTCTACAAGGCCTTTTAACTTTAAAATGATTGATTTTCAGCCAATGGATGATAATCTTGGATCTGGTTATCAGCACTTGTGCAGACAACAGTTTTTTGGCCATCGATGCTATTTGCAGAGTGATCAGCTCATGTTTCTTTTGTACAGCCTGAGTTTAATATTAATCTCATGGAGTATTTTGGGTTTATATAACTGTGTATAGTTTACTGCCTAAATTATGACTTGACCAAACAAGTTTTTGCAAATCGAACTCTGGTAACTGTAAATTATTTTTAGTTTGTTTTATTTTATATTTTTTCTCTTTTTGTGTTTTTAAAATATTAAATACATTATATCAAAGCTACTTTCTGGCTTTACCTTGCCGGCTGCTTGGAATGATGGCCAAAAATGTATGATATTAGATATGTGAATATGATATGTAGAGTTCACAACAAAGAAAAACTACGTTGCTTTCATTTCAAGAAGCATTTTAAACACTAATGCCTACATTACAAAGGATGTTACTTTAACAATGTTATAAGGCCAGACAAATTTTATCCTTTAACTTAGAACCACATTATAAGTGTCGAAATACAAATCTTAAGATACCTTAAGTTTTTTCATGTTCTTGTCAATTATTCTTTTTTAAAATACATTTAAGTTTTTTCATGTTCTTTTTTAAGAGTTGATAAGTTTATTAATGAAAATTTAATTTCTGGCAGCAAAATGGACTTGATGATACACTGCAAGAACTTCTTAGTTGGGCTGAGCAACTTTTTATTGAACATGATATTGATGGACCATATAAAGATTCAACTTCAGCACTTCAGGGCAAAAGGAAATGTGCCAAGGTTCAGCGCAACAAGTCAAGCAAAATAGAGTCCTTGGCAGAAATTTCAAATGCTAAAGATGCAGGTTCACACTTAGTTAAATTTCTTTTCTATTCTCTTTTAGGGATTTTTCATCTTTGATAATCTCATGTGCTGAGACAGTTTAGGCACATCAAATCTTAACCATCTAATTTTATTTTAGAGGTCAGTTTTAGTCATCACTATTTTTATCCTTTTTGCATAGGTGCTGCCGGGAAAACAGATATCAGTGAAGGAAGAATGATTAATCTAGTTGCTAGGGTATCTGCAACAATTCTGAAGTCAATTGTGGACAGCAGTTACCTAAGTCTGGTGGTACAGGTTTCTGTACAGGCAAGATGTTTAAGTTTTGCATCAGCATTTTTCCAGTACATGAAACTGCAAATTGAGGAATGGTCTGGGGGTCAAAAGCGCATGGGGAATGATTGGAAATACATCTTGGTTTGTGTAAAGAGCTCTGGTACTTATGCTGCAAAAATGCTATATTTGTGTCTGAAGAACTCCAATGATTTAGCTTCTGAAGCATCCCATCTTGCAAATAGTCTTTTTGATCTTATTACTTTGAGTGAATCTGCAATTGGATCTAAGTTTGCAGGGTCTATTCTAGCTGTACTAAAACCATGGTTGCCAGATCTTCTGATTGCTGTATCTGCTGCAAATGCTCTTTACAATGATGGGAGTTTGGAGAACGGAAGGTCAAAACAGGGATTTGATGAGTTGGTTGAAGAAGGCAAACAATTGTGTTGTGCTTGGACTATAACACTAGCGGATTTGGGATTTCGCACTGCCAATGTCGTAAACTCTCAAAAATGCCATCAATCTGAAGCTGATGCTGCAGGAGGGACTTCTAATGAGGATGAAGAAGCTGGAACTAAGGACAAACGCAATTGCATTGCCCTCGACTTCATGAGAACAGTGATTGATTTGCTGCAGAAGGGAGATGTTAGGGTTTTGCATGCAATTATGAAAATTTTCTTGTCACAGACAGCATTTGCTTTGAAAAGTAAGGTTTACAGCAGGGTTCTTAGTTTGCTTCACTTCTCATGTGGAAAACTGTTAGGGCTTGGGATGGCCCAAGAAAGTGACCTTGGTATTGTTCTAAATGAAAGCTCACTATACACTTTTCAAGAGATAAATATTCAAATAGAAGAGGCACTAGTGTCTTTGCAGGGGGACCAAAATGCTGGAGAAACACTTCAAGTTGCTAAAGAACTAGTTGAAAATACCATTTCACGTTATAGGGCCTGAATAACTCTGTACCTTTTTCTGTTGAGCATGCAAGCTACCTTTAAAAGAAGACTACCACATGTTGAAGAAGGCTATGATGAAAATTAGGGAAATACCTTGGGAACTGATCAAGGAAGGCATTGTTCTAAACTATGTTCAGGTCCTAGTGTTCCAATGTTTATATTGATAGCAAACTATTTGCTTACTAGTTCCTGCTTGCCGTCAGGTTACTTTTGCATCCATTATATGTTATTAGTTTGATACTGTGGAGCAATCAAAATCAAAGATTAAGCAATTTCTATTCATATGTTCAATGTTTTTGTCTGCAGTTTTTTTATTATTATAAATATTCAATTTAAAAGACTTCCAATCGGCTGCTTTACCTTTTTCCAAATCAACAGTCTTATTGTTTGTTCAATTTTCTGTAATAATATGGTTTCCCAAGTATGGAGTTTTCAGTAAATAGCGATTTCAATATTCTTCACTGTTCAATATGTATGTCTGTCAGAAAATGAACATGCTTGTCTGGGTGAGCTGGCAAGATAATCAAAGCCAATAATGTGTGCATTGTCAGTTCAACCACCCTGCTTATTAATCTCCTGAATAATTGTCATGTCCACGATTTGGAGGCAAAGTAATTTAATTAAATTAATTAATTAAGTTGTCTAAATATTGTTATTTCATAAGGATGACTAATTGATTATTTTAATTAAACTAAAGTGGAGTATTAAATTAATTATTTAATAAAGTTATCTTAATAGAATAATATCTCAAAGGTAATTTTATTATAATTAATTTAATAAAATGACTAATAAAATGATATATCAAAAAGTCATTTAATAATAAAATAATAAAATATTCTAGAAGCTTCTTGGAGATGGGTTAGAAAAAGTATATAAGAAGCTCATTGCTAGTCATTCAAGCACACTTGGATTTTATTACTTCTTACATACCTGTGTGGTAGAAAGAGAGCTTGAATGCTTTCATTGGCTCGAGGGTTGGAAGACTCTAGAGTCCTAGTTTCGTTTGTGAAATATCAACCCTAGTTGGATTTGGGGAAGATATTTCAGTCTTTCCACTTGCTGCAAATTTAGTGGCCAAAGGCCAAATTTGAAGAATATGATTTGGAGGTTTTATTGAAGATCAATTTTCAAAAGTTTGATTTGCTACAGCAGCTGAAGTATTACTGTAGTTCGATTTGGAGGTACATTGAAGAACATATTCCGTTTTGGCATCATTGAGTACCATTTTCAGTGGGACGATTCTATTATCAGCCTTCATCTTCATGAATTGTGGATGTAAGCAAGGGTTTGTAGCAGCGATTTTGAGGACAAGATAGATATATATAAAGATCAGCGCTACTTGTGAGGGTAAATTTGTGGTATGTTGCAGCTGATTTGGTGTTGGTTATCAGCAACTACAGTTATTATCAGATCGTGGGCTGTGCATATTTGAAGCGCTGCCAATTGGGGAGTAAAGACTCTTGCTGCCATTGTTTGTATCAGGTCTTTCTATTAGTTGCTTATCGTAGTTTGCATTATCACTTCTTGTTGTTGATACTTGGTTGACAATAAATATCAGCATCTTATTGTATTGTCTTCATTGCATGGTAGTTGTCATAGGAAGCCAAGCCTTGGCACATCATTGTATACAGACTGTAATCAGCCCATGTTCAGATTGTAATGAGTATATGCATTGAAATAAGGAGTAATAAGGTTGCATGTTAAATGTTTGATGTATTGTTATTGCTGTAGCTTACATTTCAGTTTGCATGATATATGTTTGTCTAAATGTCTATGAGCTGAAAGTCATCATTTACATACTAAGTGTTTGTAAAAATGTCCAAAGCTGTAGATGATTATTTCTGACCTTAGAATGCATGGAAAATGTTTGTAGAAATGCCTATAATGCTGTAGCTGTATATGCATCATCATTTTCAGTCATATCTTGCATTATTAGTTGCTGCATTTCATTTCAGACTTTAGTTTACTTCTTCCAAGTTCATATCAACATTGCAAATTGTATTCAAAACTACAAAAACATAAAGACAAAGCAATCAGCAACAAGTACCAGGTTGTTGGCAAAGTGTGATGATATTCCTTGAGCACCAAATCAGCAAGTTATGGCCAAATTTCTCAAGGGATACTGCAATAATGAAAATATATTTTGTAGTATGTTATTTTTATGTTTAATCTTTATACCATAGTTTGCATACTTGTACTCTCCAGACCAACATTTTTTGACTTGGTAAAATAGTAACTTAAAAATACTTAAATTTCTTAAAATAGTATAATTTTTATGTAAAATATAGTTAGAAAATGTATCAAATGAGTTTGATGGGGGTTTGAAGGTAACACCACTAGTGGGGTTGAGAAGGTATGTCCCTCATGGGGGTTTGGGGGTAACACCATTGGTGGGGTTGAGGGGCGATGCCCCTCATGGGGGTTTGGGGCTAGCATCCTTAGTGGGGTTGAGGGGCAATGTCCCTAATAAGGGTCCGGGGGTAGCACTCCCAATGGGTTTGAGGGGTAGTTCCATTTAAAACAATTTAAGACCTTTGAGACCACATAGACATTCATGGTGCATTCCATTTTCATGATTTTTGAAAAGACAAAAAAATGTGTTATTTGAGTGTAAAATTTGCATTTTTTAGTGTTTTTTTCATGTCATTCTTGTGCATCACAAGTTTGTCTCATGGACTCAACGGGTACTTGCTATTAACTTGTCACCGGACTCACAAAAACTTACCAAAGATTTGGCTTGATAACTCGGTGAGATAAAACTTGAAAAAACTTGACACTGAAAATCTCTCGAGCACTCGGTGATGTGCCAAGTAGTTTAACTATGCTTTATACTTTCAGATTGAGTGTTATCTAATTTCACTTTATGGGTGTAATAGGAATAGTGTTATTCAAATATGGATTCTGATTTTCTTTGATGTTTTAGTCATTGTAATTGAAATTTTGAAATAGAATTTCATGGTGGCGTTGCTCTTGTTGATTTTGTTTTGCAATATGGTCATCATGGGTGTTCTAAGTTGCAGAAAAAAAAGGAGTTTTCATTGAATCTTACCCACTGTGATTAAAATTTTCAGTCTATTTTGAGACTGCAATTTAATTTTATGATTGGAATTCTTGATAATACTTGACACTTGATGATCTCTAGTTTTGCACAACATTTTCTCTTTGGGGTCCTCGTTCTCCCTTCTTGGCTATATGTACTAGTTTCTTAACTGCTTGTTTTGGTGGTCCTTTGTTGTCTTGTATTTCTTTGCTTTTGGTCTTCCCCTTTGTGGGGCCTTTCTAGGTTCCTCTTATTCAAATTTTCTTTTGTAAGCTGCTGTATTCTTGAGGGTCATTGACCTACTTTTGGTCATCCGTGATTTCTTTCTTTCTTTCTTTCTTTCTTCTTAGGAGACTGCTGTAGCACACTTGCATGTTGGTTTGATTGCATTTATGTATCGATGCATTTTGTATCTATTTCCACAATCATTATACCAGAATAAAATACTTATGGTGCATTTGAATTGTATTTTTATAACAATGCTTTTACAAGCTCTTTTTATTGTGTTGCACCAAGTTATCAAAAACTTATTTAGGAGTTAGAGATATTACTGACAAAGATCTAGATGCTGCCATACTCGTCAGCATGAATCACAGAGAAAAAAGTAAACTGAGCAAAAAAGAGACATGGTTATAAACCCTCTTAAAAATAGTTCTAGTTCTTCCGAGGGTAATAGTCACAGAGGCATGCATGTTGAGGCCTACATGTTAAAAAGGATTTTGGCCACAAAAGAAATAGGTGGAGTTTCAACATCTGTTATGGAATCTGAAGATATATGTTTTATTTAAGAGAATGAAGGGAGCGAGACTACTAGATTATTTGAAACTATCTAGTTGTTAAACTAGGCTGTGACACAATGATGAACCCAATTTTGCTGTCACCAATCCACATTATGCTAGTGCAACAAATGAATTATAAAAGAGATCTTGAACTTGCATAAAATTGGAACATTCAAAGGTGATTGAGTAGAGTTTTTAAAAATGAACGCACAATAAGACATCCCTCTGTACCCTTAAGCAAATTGAGAATGAATAAACAAGAATAAGTTACACTTTATGAGATTTGTCATGTTGTAATTGTAAAGTGTGATTAGAAAAGATGCAGATTGACAACAGAGTAAAAAAAACAAGCTACTTAAAGAGTTTACTTATGTAATCACAGTTTCAGAAGGAAATAATATACTAGGCCATGCTTAAATCCCTAAATTCCTTTTTACCTGTCATAAAACAATTCACTCTTAGTTCTATATTATGTAGTTCGATTACCCTGCATATTAGTTAGATAGTAATATGAATACAGTAAATTTGCATTTAAGAGTTTGTTTATCTTTTTGAAATAATTGATAGAACAATGGAAACAAATCACATAACAGAAATGAAATTTGGGGTTACATTGATTCTCTTAGGTATATTATATGCTATTACAATGATTCATTCAAAAAATGACAAAGCTGCTGCACACTTGGGGTATTGATGGATTCTTTGCACTAATTTAGTTTATAACATTTCCAATATCTTACTACCAAGTCCCTCTATATGTAGCTAAATGACAACAATCATCTCACTTGGATGATTGATGCATCATTTAGATGTTTAATCTTTCAAAATATGGTTAGCACTTTTAAAGTGTCACTTAGGTCCCAATTTTAAAAAGTTTCGGGGTTGTTTTGATATTGAGCATGTGTTGAGGAGAAAACATGTGCCGTTGAAGATAATAGTGCTATTTTGTTGGAATATATTGCAGGTAAAATAGGGTAATTGCCATCGAATAATTCATTGGAGCCCTTTCCTCACATGTTATAATGCTGTCTTTTCTCAATAAGATCAATAAATTTTCCAACATGAGTAACTAGAGTCTCTGAAAGGCCACTTTCTCTTTCAGCTGCAACAATGATTGCCTCATTAAGAACACCTTTTTTAGATGTCCCTGCCACAATATCTAATAGTTCACCACAATGTTGTGGAGAATGACAACTTTAGCTAACTTGGACCTGGTGTTTGCCAAGTCTTTGTTTTCTCCCATGCTGTTGGTCCTTTCCATAAAAATGTTCTTTGGTGGGATGTTGAACCAGTGTTGATTGAACCATGGAACATTCCTCTTTCCCCCCTTAGGACATAAGCTTTTAATATTTGATGCTTCTCTTCTCTAAGCTTCATGATACCTCAATTCTCTTCTCAAAATGGAGTTCGACAAGAAATATCCAAAAGACCTTTATGCCGTGAAAACAAGGTGGTCCTATCTCTCTATATAGTGTAAGTATCCTCGTGGAGAATTTCCCGTTTGGTCTCAACATGACTTCTTTAACAACTAAGTGTTATCAAATCAACTTTGCTCCATGTTGCCTTTTAGACTAATAATGCATTGTCACCTCTATACTATCTTCTGCCACTGCCGAGTGCGGTCACATTATCTTTACTTTTATTGCCCTTAATCAAATACCGCCTTGTCATCTTTGCAGTGTACTTGAAGTGATACACAATGAAATGAATGGAGCTCCCACATTGTGTATGACTGATGAATGAATGAATGAATGATTTTAATTACGTCCACGAGACTAGCCAGCCTATGGGACCCAGGAGATAAAACCGGAAAACCGCCTTTGCCAACACAACAAAACCACCCCACCAAACTACCTACTGTTGTTTTCAATCTCTTTGCTGATTTTGTTTCTTCTGCCGTCAATTTTGGTTAGGTAACTTGCTGTTTTATCAATCTTTTCCTCTTCAAATAGAGCCACTAATGATTTGACTTTTAACAAATCTGAGTAACAATACTAGATGTCCTCATAAGCTTTGCACTCCATAACGTAGTGCCACTCTGTCTCCACTAAACCCGAAGAGCAAAAACAACAAATTCTATTTGACCACCCCTCTTTGGGTATTTTCCATCTTCCCGTTTTGCATCTCAAACGATGTGAGCTAGTTCTCAACTGAGCTATCAACATTTTAGCCTTCCATTTTATATCTGCCCCTATGTAAAATTTTTGTTCATGATTACAAGTAGGATTAAAATGCAAAACATAGTGCTCACTTTTCCAGCCAAGTTGCTTCAACCACATGGTGTTTTTGACTTTCTCTTTTACATACCTTTTCATCTCGACTTTTGTGCTTGGACACTCTTGCATGTTGATCCCCCATTTTCCCATCCACTTGACATTTTGTTTCATCCACGTGTTCTTCCTTCTAGTTAATTCTTCTTCCACCACAGTTTTGAACCAACGGTGTTCCTCCATATTCTCTATTCTTTGCAAATAGCCTAATAAGCGAATTAACACTGCCATTTCCATTGGAAAGGCCCCAACTTTAGCTAAAACAATCTCATAAGGGACTATAGTTTTTATTTTGAAATTGCTTGTGATTAAGTGCTTTTGAAGTCTTTCTATTTGTTTCCATTTTACAATTGATGTGTTGCTGCTCCAAACTTCGCAGCCATATAAAACCACCAGTGTAACAAGCAGCCCAAAAAGCTTATTTTTTGTTCTCCAATCCCATAACTCAATTGACCTACATCTATTTTGGAGCAGGTAAAGAGCTTTCCAACCCCCTTGAATTCTTTTTGTCCTACACGCCTCCCAATTGAGATTGTTGCAAAAATCTAGCCCCAAATATTTGTATTCATTCACCACCTGCAAAGTGTTCCCTCAAACTCAAAATTTATTTGTTTCTTAGCTCTTTTCAATGTAAATATCATGACCTTGGTCTTCCTGATGTTGACCTGCATCCCCACATCTTGACATAAAAGTTCCAAAGCTTTTAGGTGCTCTTGAAGACTATTTTCAGAATTTGCCATTAATGTAAGATCATCTGTATAGAACAACAACTTGATCACATAAGTGGCCAAAAGAATACCATCTCCTCCCCGTTTGTCCAACCACTCTTCTAACTTGTCTATGTATAGCCTGAATAAAGTAGGAGACAAAGGGCAGCCCTGCTTGACACCAATGTCACTCCCAAAGCACTCGAAAAGACCTGCCTTTGTTACAATTTTGGCTCCCACTTGCTCATAAAGCCTGTGGACAACAACCCTATATTTTTTTGGAATCCCAAGTTGTTCCATTCTGTCCCAAAATTTATTTCTAGGTATTGTATCAAAAGCCTTTTTGAAGTCAACGAAACAACATAAAACCTCACCACCTTGTTTATCCCAAACTTTTTCAACCATGTGCCTGAGGGTAATGCAGTGGTCAAGAGTAGAATGTTTTGGCCTGAAACCAACTTGCCCTTTCGCCCTCTTACCCTCCTTCTCGGCCCAACGACTGATTCTTCGCTCCACCATGCTCCCAAAGAGCTTCCCAAAAAGAGGATTAATCATTATGGTGTGATAGTTTGATGGGTTGTTGACATCCCCACTCTTGTGGAGAGGGATAACAACACTCGTGGTCCAATTTGTTGGGAAACCATGTTGAATGACCCTATTGAAAATCTTTTTGATATGTGGTGCCAAGAGCTCTAATCCCCATTTCAAGTATTCAGCTTGTAACCCATCAATATCTCGAGCCTTGCCCACCGCCAAAGCTTTAATACCACCCTTGATATCCTTTGTGGAGAAAAGCTTATCATTAGAATTAATTGTCAGAGGGTAGGTTTTTTCTTAGTCTCTTTCATACAACATTTTTGCGTATTCTAGCCATTGAATGTCTGTGATACTATTTTCCGTAGTACCTCTAGCCTGCTGCAATTCTCTCCAAAAATCCTTCGGATTATGCTTTCCAAGAGAGATTAACTCCCTCCTTCTTACTATCATGTATTCTTCTTTTTTTGATCTTACTAATTTTTCATACAACTTTTTGTTTGCTTGTTCACTACCAGGTATTTTCAGTTTGTTTTTAGCCACCTTACACTCTTCGTCGTACCATGGGTTTGTTGGAAAGCTATTTTTGGAACCTCTTCTACCCTTAGCTCTCTTGCAATCTATGAGAGCCTTGTGCATGATTGTCATCAGTTTGTCGCGCAAATTATCTATGAGAGCCTTATGCATGATTGTCATCAATTTATCTATGAGAGCCTTGGGTTTGATGTGGGCTACTTCTTTGTGAACAAAGATTACCATTCATCCCACTCTTCGTCAATTGGCCAATCAACATCTATGATTGCCTTTGCCTTATTCACGTTTCTTTCATGCTTGGCATCTAAAAAGACCCATGTTTCCTTAATAAAAATTGCCACCCTCATTTCCAAAGCTAAAACTTTATTGATTTGGTGATTAAACAAAATGGGACTGACCTTATCACTTGTTAAGAGGGGGTCAACAAAGATAGTTATGAATCCTTTCTATTCTTCCCTCCAAAATCCCATGGCTTTCTTGGTTCTATCCAAGTTCATCATGGTTGGGAGAGTGAAG
>VDFB02018406.1:0-27798 GCA_007258455.2 Sequoia sempervirens
TGATAGAGTCTCTTGGCCTTTCCTTTTTATTGTTCTTAGGAAGTTTGGGATAGAAGGAAGATTCCTAAAGATGATCTCTACTTGTGTTACCTCCCCCATGTGTTCTATTTTGGTTAATGGAGTTCCCCAAGGTTTTTTCTCTTGTGGTCATGGGCTTAGGCAAGGTGACCCCCTCTCTCCCTACCTCTTCATCATTTTTGTTGAAGTTCTTGGTAGGAATATCCAAAAATTGGTGGACTCAAAAGCTCTCAAAGGTGTTAAAGCTGCCTCATCTCTCATGCTGGATTCCAATCAATAGTTTGTTGATGATACTCTAATGTTTAGGGAAGCTTTGGTGGGGTAAGCAGGTCTCTGGAAACAGGTTCTTAACGACTATGTTGTTGTTTCTGGCCAGTGTATCAATTATGAAAAAATAAAAATTTACTTCTTCACTACAGATCAACAAATTAAGGATAGAGTGTTAAAAATCCTGGGATGTCAGGAAGCCGCTTTACCTGATGCCTATCTGGGCCTACCTTTGATCTCTAAGAAGTTGGAAAATAATTACTGGAATCAGTTGATTGAAAGAATCCAAAACAAGCTTGTTGGATCAAAGGGGAAGCTTCTCAGCTTGGCTAGAAAGATTCAACTCCTTAAAGCCTTCCTTCAAAATATTCCAATATACTATCTATCCCTTTTGAAAATCCTGACCTCTATTGGGGAAAAGATAGAACAAATTCACAGAAAAATTTTATGGCCAGGAACTAAAGAAAAAAATAGACTATCCTTGGTTAGTTGGGAAAAAGTGTGTACACCTAAAAGGAGAGGGGGTATGGGATTAAGAAGAATATCCGTGCTCAAGAAATCCCTAAGGGCTAAAATTGGTTGAAATATTCTAGAAGGCTCTAAAGACTGGTGAAATTTTTCCAAGCTAAATACTTGAGGAACATGAACCCTGGTTGTTTTCTCTCATTATCTGATCCACCTATTGGTTCAACATTATGGAATCATCTTGTTAAATTGAGGAATGTGTTGAAGTTGGGCATTAAAAAGAGAATTGGGAATGGGAATAATACCGACTTTTAGAAGGACCCTTAGATAGAGACTTCAACTCTGTCCTCTTTAGAAGATCTTAATACTCTTAAACATAGCCTAAACATGATCTGTGGTAAAAAAGGTTTCTGAATATATCAACTAGGAGATGGAGGGACCAAAATGGAAGGAGTTCAAATTGTTATTAAGGAGGGACAATCTGAGAGGCCAGAGACAGGTGAATTGGGATCCAATCCTCATGAGACTGCATAATTTGATTGGGGAGGTAAAGTGGTTTGATAGAGAAAGGGAAGATGAATGTCTTTGGAAAGGTAGCCCTTTAGGCTGTTTCTCAGTCAAAAAGGCTTATGAAGAACTGGTGAAGCCTCAGGATGTTATTTTAGACCATTTCTGGGATATGGTGTGGCTAAAGAACTTGGTTCCCAAAATTAATTGTTTCTAGTGGACTGCAGCTCATGGTAAAATTCTTACTATTGACAACCTAATTAGGAGGGGTTTCCAACTAGTTAATAGATGCTCGCTCTGTAAATAGGAAGAGGAGTCAATTATTCACATTTTCTTTCACTACCAATTTGTGAGGGAAGTGTGGTCCTGCTTCTTGTTGTTGTTGTCTTCAAATTGAGTGTTTCCTAATTCAATGAAGTTATTTATAGAAAGCTAGTCAATTTTCCATTTTTCACATAATGTTATTGTTGATCTCTGGAACCAAGTTCCTCCATTTGTCACCTGGGGTTTATGGAAGGAAAGGAATAATAGAATATTCAAGGAAGTGGAGAGAATCAACTGGGAGGTAAGTATGATCATAAAAACTTAGATTAAGGAAAACATTGAGGCTGGAAGATACAACTTCTCCAAAACCTGGCCTAACTACAAATAAATGACGATTAAGCAAAACTAGGGAATAAGGAAGGATCTAACTAAACTCAATTGGTCAAAGATGCTAACCAAAATGGCTACTGTGTGGAGCCCTCTGCAGAAGAATTGGATAAAGTGTAACTATGATGGGTGCTCAAAAGGCAACCCGGGACAAGTTGGAGTAGGGGGTGTATTAAGAAACCATAAAGGAGAGTGTATAGTGAGCTTTGGTGTGAATATGGGTGTCTTTTCAAATAATAAAGTTGAAGCTATGGCAGCACTAGGGGGCTTCAATACTCTTAAGGAGATGGGTTCTAAAAATGCCATAATAGAAGGGGAATCTAAGCTTATAGTGGACATTTTGAACAAGGAGGTTGTGCCACCATGGGAATTAAAAAATATAATTGATAAATGACAAGCCATTAATAAGTCTTTTACCTATTGCAAGGTGCAACATGTATATAGAGAGGGAAATAAAGCTATTGACTGTGTCGCCAACGTGGTGTTGAGCTGTAGGGGATGGACTGGATGGACTAATGGTAATATGTCGAAGTCTTTAAGAGACTTAATCCTAAATGAAAATTTTGAAAATGAGTACCATATGCAAAAATGAAAGGTTGATGTTATGCAAGAAATATGAGTACCAAGTGGTGCTTATTGGCTTTCCGTGTAATGATGACATAGGGAGTACGAGATTGTATTGGATAATCTCTGTAGGAAGTGATATTAATTATTCTTCCTTCATGAAGGTGACCAAAAATCACATGAAGTTAATCAAGTTGTTAAGGGTTGTCATTTCTATTCGTGTTGATTTTCCTTGTGTCAGCTATTCCCGCATTTCTAAAGTGGAGAAAGGTATGAAAATTAATTGGGATTTTAATACTTATAAGAAAAATGATGGGATTCTTGTATTGGGAAATGTGTCGCTGGCCTTCATAAAAAGAAACTTCTTGATTCACCATTCTTTATTGGCTTTGTGTGTAATTTGGTGAAAGAGTGTTTGTTGCATTCCAAAAAGAAAGGAGTGGGAGATTATGAAGAAAAGTCCATCACAGCTGAAGAATTTCCAAAGAAGAAAATTAGGAGGACCAAGGAAGTGAATTGAGCCTCCTAATTGTCAAGCCTTGAAACAGAATGTGGATTTATGGAGAATGTTTGAAAATGTTGGTATGGTTCTATTCTTCCAATCCTTGAAGTGATACAATGAGAACCTAACAAAAAAATTTACCAACTCCTAGAGGAAGGGTAGCATTACCATTGGAGCGATGAAGTTTGAGGTAACGACTTGATTCATAGCTGAAGCAATGGGTCTACAAAATCAAGGGATTAAAGTTGCAAAGAAAAGTGGCGTGGATTACCAGAAGTTCGTTGACAAATTCCTGCATGAAGGGGAGAACCTCAAAATATTTTAGAACAAGTATGCAAGATTGGAACTCCCTCCTCCCTTTGCTTTAGTTAGCTTGTTTTTTATGCAGTACTTTACTCTTGAGGGAAGGTATATGTTGGTACATGTGTACCATTTCCCCTTTCTAAACCACATTCGGCATGGTGAGAGAGTCAATTTTCCTTTTTATCTATTGTCCTCCTTACAACTCAATATTTAGAAGGGCGCCAATCCTCCCCTCCACCAAGGTTTGATGCTAACCCTGTATAAGTATGCTCTATTGTTGAATCCTCATGGAAACCCTTTGGTTGGTAGAAATGAGAATCTTGATCATTTTGAAGGGGCTAATGAGGAACAAACTATGGATGAAAACCCTACTATTGAAACCCCGACTGAGGAACCTAACCCCTGCCCGCCTCTTGTTGTTGTTGCTAGGAGGTTGTTTATTCCTGTTAAAAGCTAGTACCCTATGGCCAATGTGTCCAACCCATCAACTCCTGTGTCGCAGAAAAGTGGGGAAAAAAGAATTTTTGGGATTGAGCTCATCAAAGCTATGCCAGAAAAAAGAAAACACTCGCCTTTGCTGCTAGAACTTCCCAAGGCAAAGAAACCCAAAAGAGACTTAAAAACCCTAGGGATTTCATTAATATTACTGAGGAAGGGACTCAAAATGAGGAGGTGAAGGAGACTTTACAGGGGCAAGGGAGTGGAGCGAGTGGTGGGAAAAGGTCGGTCCGCCTTGCAAAAGCAGCTTCGAAGGACAAAAAAGGCAAACAGAAAATGATTGTGTGTGATGAGGACCTGGGGTATGAAGAGTTTGAAGCCCAGGAGGAAGAATATTGAAAGGATATGGACTTTGAGGACTCAGCTTATGATATGGGGGAGAAGGATCGAAGGAGGAAAAGGAAGGAAAAAATTGAGCAATTTGAGGATCATAAGAATGAGGTTGAAAATGTGCAGGTAGTTGGGGATTTGGGTATGGAGAATAAAACAGAGGACTCAAGCAATGAATTTTTAAAGAGTAGACTAACATTTCTACAGGTTCAATTTGAAGATATGGAGAAGGATTTAGTTACGCTCATGGAGGTAACTAACAGACTGATGAGGAGGGCGATGCTAGGAGCGGCTTTTGGAGAACCCAAAATTACTAGGAAGTTGAGGAAACATGGGAAACTTGATGTCTTGAAGATGTTGGACGAGACCAAGGGACCTGACTAGAGAGAATACATTGCTCTCATGGGCGAGTATGGGGACCTGCTGAAGAAAGCCAATTAATGGCTTTTGTTGTTGCTTTGATGACTATGATGAGTTTTTTGTCCTTCTGTTTTAATATCTCAGACTGTTATTTCATAATAGCTATGATTTGGTGGAATACCACCTGGGACACTGTTGACTTAATTAATGGTTTACGTAGATCTAAGTATGCTAGTAGAAACTTACTATTTTTTATTAGTACTGGTTAGACTATGGTTACTATATTTAAACATTGGCCTATGAGTGTTGGAATTGTTGCCTCAATCTCACGGGCTGGAACCTTTGGAAGAGAAAAGTCGGTGTGACATTTCTTTGAATGCAGGCAGTTTGGAACCTTGTGAAATATTAAGGTCTTTGTGACCTTTACAGAAGTCTTAGAACACTTTCACTTTGGAGTCATCGTTGTGACATAAAAGCGATTGTATAACTTCTCACGTGTGTAAGAATCTCTAGCCCGACAAGCCATTCAATCGGCGTCGGGGAGACTCATAGCCGGGGGGCTTCAGGATTGACTTCAACACTCGGGAAGAAGTCCCGGCAACATTGGAAGGTCTTAGATAGGGATACACATTGAAGTCATCAGGATAACCTATGGCGGCTTGGTGAGAAGTCTTACCGAAAGTAACATGTCTCGGCGACTATGTTGGAGCTTTCGGGGAAACCCTTGGGTGATCGGTAAGAAGTCTTACCGATAAGGATATGTCTCACTAACGGACACTCAGAGTAACTTAAGGATCTCGATGTGAAGTCTCAACGATGAAGGATTGTCTTGGCAACAATGTAACACTTGAAGACATCGGGGAGACCCTTGGCTGAAAGACTTGTTTCGATATGATGTCTCATTGAATATTGGAAGTCTTGCCGACAACAAGTGGGGTCATCGGTTCGGTGTGACTCTTGGCGAACAGTGGTTTTGGGATAACTTGGAAGCCTCGGTAAGAAGTCTTGCCGAAGGTTGATTCTCTCGCCGACAGTGGAACACATCGATATGACTTTAAGGCTTCGGTATGAAGTCTTGGCGAAAGCGATAAGTCTGGCTGACAAGATAGACTCGGGGTGACTTGGAACTTGCGGGGTGATGTCTTGGCGAAGGGTATTTGTCTTGCCGATAGGAATGCGATGGACGTCAAAAGTTTCAGTATGACTTTGGAACCACGATATGATCTCACGAATGTGGAATGTCTTGGTCGACAGTGACATTGGTATAACATAAAGGGCTCGATATGATCTCTCAGTTGAATGACTAAAGTCTTGGCGACTAAGGAACACTTTGGAATGACTTATGAGCTCGGTGTAATGTCTCATCAAATGGCGATTGTCTCGCCGATGAGAATGCTTGAGGTCGATGTGTCTTGAAGACTTCGATGTAATGTCTGGGTGAAGAGCGATAGTCTTACCGACTGATGAACTCTTCGAAATACCTTGTGATCTTCGTGTGAGGTCTTGGCGACATAGCGAAGTCTTAGTGATAGCTCTCTAGACTCGATGTAACCTCTTTAGATAGTGAAGTCTTGGCAATATCGATAGTGGGACTTGTGGCATCGAGGGAGACATGGTTAGTGTCTCAAGACATGCGACATAAGTTGATCGTTTGTTGACCGTTTAGGTGACTGTCCTACGTGATGTGACCTGGATGTATTATCTTCCATGCAAGGAAGTGGAAACATCCATTTGCTGATTGATGATTCGCCGGTTATGATCGTAGTTGGAAACAAATTTTCATAGAGATGAAGCCGAAGAGAAGAAGTGTGAGCATATGCGAAGGTGAGAGGTTGGCTGGATGGCCGAGGGCCTTGAGGCCTAAACAGAGGAGAAGAAGAGCTCCTGATCAAGAAGCATGTTTTTGATTTCTCTTAAGTTGATCTGCACTGTATATGTGATGATATTGTAACAATGCGAAGGTTGTTTAGTTTGAGAGGGTGATCAGAAACTATACAAGGATATCTGTTGCTACCAGTTGTATCCAGAATGAACAAGATGTAATCTCTGAAAAGGATAAGAGCCTAAAATTATATTATAATTGTTTTGTTGCTGAATAATATAATGGCTCGATCTTTGGAGTGTGGGGTTTTTTATCCAAAAGGATTTTCCCCACATAAATCTTTGTGTTCTGGTTTTTTGTTTCATCTTTCATGTATGTTGGTTCATGTAGTAGAATCTGTTAATGCTTGATATTGAATTTACATGTGTTTCTCTCAGATGGATCAATGTGGGAAATAAATTGTGTCTGTTTCTGCATTAAGATAGTTGTTCATGTCTTTGAGGTAACCTAATCAATTAAAGTTACCGAAGGCACTACTGCATGGAGTTTTCATTAGATGCGCTCCACTAGTTTTCCTTCATGAGCTAATATTGTTGTTGTTTTTTGGTTTGTTGGTGGTGTTGTTTCCCACCTTTTTTTTTCCTTTTTTCCCGTTGATGTAACCATGGGATCAAGGCCCTTCCCTGCTTATCTAATAAAAATAAATGGGGAATATGTCATGATCTTAACAATGTTAATTGGGCTAAACAACTAATTATAAAAAGCACCATTTGGATTCCCCTAGACCTAGTGTGTATTAAATGTAATTTTGATGGGTGTTCTAAGGGGAATCTAGGACTGGCAGGGGCAAGTGGAATTGTTAGAAATCATCAAGGCATCTATGTGGCTGGATACAACAAGGGCCTAGGAACAACAACAAACAACTTGGTTGAGGCTTATGCAATGTGGGTAGGAATATTCTATCTAAAAGATAATGGCTACACTAAAGTGATCTTGGAAGGCAACTCCAAGTTAATAATTGATTATTTAAACAATAAGGCTGATGTTCCTTGGGAGCTAAAAGATATATTGGATGAATACAAATATATTCATTACAATCTTTTCAAAATTGCAAGATAAACCATATCTATAGGGAAGGCAACAGGGCTGTTGATGCTATGGTGAATTTTGGTTTAAGACAAGTGGTTTTGAAATATTGGGACTTTACCAATTTGTCAAATCAAATTAAATAAATAATATCAAAGGATAGATTGGGGGATTTAATTCATCATGGATAGAATGATACTAATTAAAATGAGGGGTTGACAGGGTTGTCTAGCTATCATGTTTATTGTCGTCTTTCTTATGTGGTAATTGGGAAAGTTGATAAGACAAAATGGTAGGTACTTAATTAAAGGCAGTCATGCGCGAAATCCCAAAGAGTTAAAAAGAAAGGGGAGGAAAGGATAGATCCATTTGCAAACCTCGTGTGATAATGAGAAAGAAATGAAAGATCATGCTAAAGCCTCCCCTAATGTTGTGGACCCTTCATGGTCAACTCTCCTTAAAATTACCCCTAAAAAAGAAGTGTTTCCCCCCTCACTCCTAATGTAAACAAGAAGAGAAAACTACTAATTCGCAAATTGGGTACTGACCCTAATATTATAAAAATTATGAATGATAACAATAGAAGCCCTGAATGTGGGTCCACCACCCTGGTGGGTTGAAGATCTACTCGCCTTGCTTTGGTCGCGTCTAAGGGGTTTGATAATAGTAAAAAATCAAAAAGTTTGGATGAAAAGAATGTGGAAGAATCTATGGATAAAAGGGGAAGAAGGTGGCTAGGGAGGAAAAGGCTTCCTCCTTTGAAGAATATGTGTCAGACATCCTAGGCGACACTGGGTCTCCTGAGGAGGAGGTGTCGGGGTCGGAGGAAGTGGAGGATTCGAGTCAGGAGGAGGAACGTGATATTCTAGAGGAGGGTGTGCAAGATGGTGAGGAGGATACTGATAAGGCCAAGGAAAAAGGAACAACTACTAATGAACCGAAGGATATGGACATCACTAGCCCTGGTAATGAAGACTCAAAAGATAAAAATACGGGTTTGGAAATAACTAGAGTGCAAAGGCTGAAGGAAAGGTTGGAGTTGCTTGAGAATTTGATGCAAAAGGATGACAATGCCAATAGATTCTAGGATGTTGAGAGTGTGGTATAGAATATGTGCAGGGTTGTAGATGTGGTAATGAAAAAAATGGTGATGGCTACTATCTCGGGACAAAGAAAAATCAAGAAACAACAAAGGAAAAAGGAGAATAAGGATGAGGCTGATTTGTCAGGAAAGATGGTGATCAAAGATAGCTTTGAAGATTTTGTTGAGGCCCTGATGAAGGCGTGGAGCCTCATTGAGGATGCTTAATCCTCAGCTCTTGTTTCCCTTGCTTTCTATTTTTTGTTGTCATGAAGTTTTTCCCCCCTCTCTGTGGCATATTAGTGGTAAAGGCTTTAGATGCCTGGACTGTTTTAATTCTAGCTTTATCTATGTTATGAACTTTGGTAACATGTTGAGTACTCTTTATAGGTTATGCTTATATAACCTTTTTTTGTGGATGGATGTTAATATGGACTGGTTATATCTTTATGGGATACTTGATAGGTTTATAATTTTTGACGTGGTTGGTATAGGCTAATGTTTTTTGGTTGGTTGGGTTTGGGTAAGTGGTTCTCCTTCTGTTCTACTTCTTATGTTTTGTTGTTTTGTTTGGATTATGTTCTCTAGACTGTTTTGTTGCTAATGTAAGGGATCAAGTCCCTTTCCCTGCTTAATCAATCAAAAACATTTAATTAGAAACATATTAATTAATAAAAGTCTAAGGGAAATTTATTTGATTAAAATTGAAAATCATATCTAATAATCACAAACCTTCATATTTGTCAAATTAATATGAAGGCATGGTTTAATACTTATATGTGGAGGTCCTCAAAATTTAAATTATTGCCTTTAATTTGATAAATTTTAAGTTCCTTTAGTAAAGGAAAACAATGTGAAACAATAATATTAAATAGTCTTTCATATTTTAGATTCTCTATCAACTATGAGCTATTAGTATTTAGTTTAAGTTGTTAGGCTTGATTGCTATTTTGGGTCCTTATTCCATTATTTTGAATACATTATTAGTGTGAATATAGATATGATGAGATAATAACATGATCTATCTATGGGTCTTTATTTCAAAGGTTATTAGTGTGTTCTATTTCTATTATTGAAAATTTATTGTTCCTTATCTCACTCTTGAGGGGTTCTAAATTTGGTTTTTTTGTGGTAAATACCAATGTCTTATGTATATAAAGAGATATATTAGTCATTACAATATATAGCATTAGAATAAGGTAGTCAATGCTCAATCAATTAGTTATGATAACTCAAATGCAACTATGACATTCTCAATTTTAATCATGTTCAAGTGTCGTTGGCATGTGTTAAATTAAGTGGATAAGGATTTCCTATCTATGTGTATATTGTTCTTGAGGTTTGGTAGTTAAAATTATGTAACCACAATAGTGAAATAGTTACTATTGGGTAGTGATAAGACTATTTTAGTGAATCAAAATTATATATTTTCATAGATTGGTTACATGATCTTTAAAACAAGGTTGATCATAATATAGTATTTTTGGGATTGAATAATATGATTGATTCTTTTTTACTGAATATATTCTCATAATTTATTTGATATTTAGAGTACAATATTTTGAAACAGGATTATATTCTTACATATAGAACAATAAATGGAATGTGTAACCCATGCACTTAGTCTACATCTAGCTAGGCTATTTGTAGCAATGAATTTGTGGTACATATGACTCAACATTTTTCACATGATACCAACCCTACTATATATAATTAATGATTTTATTGAGTGCTATAGAAGAGGTTATATGGATAGTATTTTTGTGTACCATTACTATCCTCTGTCCTACATAGGTGCATAATTAGTGTCATACATTTTTGTAGAGTTCCTACACTATAGTAAGAGTCACAATTTTGTGTTATCTTATCAACATTGGAGATGAGTGGTATAATTATATGTTGTACTCTATTCTTTCTTAAGGTTCTATTGTATGTTATTATTTGTTGAGTTATCCACATTGGTTACTTTTACCTTCTTCCTATGTAGTTCACATTCATGACATTATAAGTGTAGGGTAGGATCCCACCTAGTTTGAGTGGTGCATGAGGGTGCACATCAAGCCTCCATGTTGTAAAAAATAGCCTCTTGATGTTCTCTCCCTCATCTTCGATAGTTCATGTTGTAGACACCTGAAATTGACCATTACATCTGGTCAATTTAATCTCATTTTGTTTATTCCCAATCATATCCATTAATTAAATAAAGTATTTTTTAATTAATATTTCCTATTTTTATATTAATTAAATAAATTATTTATTTATTTAATTAATATTTCCCATCTTCTATATTAATTAAATAATATTTTATTTAGTTAATATTCTTTATCTATTTCATCTAAGGTAAATTAATTAATAATCTTAATTAATTATTTACCTATCCTATCCTTCCTCCTTCTCATAAATTAAATAAATAAATCTATTTATTTAATTTTATCCTCACATGTCACATCCTCTAACTCTCCCACTTGCCCTCTAATTCCAACCTTAATCACCCACCTAATCTCAACCTTAAACATGTGCACATTCCTAATCCATGATTAAGAAGGGGTCAAATCCTTTCCATTTATCACTCACCCCCTCTGTACCCTAGCCTTAAAGGCTTTCCCCTTTTGGTAAGGAACCCCACATGGGTCTTTGTCCTAAAAGTATACCCCTTCCACACTCAAGGAATTAAAAACTCCTTCATTCCTCTCATCCCCATCCTCTCTTGGAGTGTAGGACAAATCTTTCCTTTATGGAAAGATCTTCCCATACTCCAAGGTACCTCCACAAGTATCAAGGTCTTCTCAAGCCACCACATTATGCCACTTGGCACAATCTCATGGCTTGAGAGATCCCATTCCATCCTAACTCTTGATCTCTCACTCCAATCCTCATTGTTGATCTTCCTCATAAAGAATCTATAAATTCATCCTTAACCCATGCAATAGCATCACAATTTAGAATGAAAATTTATGCTACAAAATTGAAGAGCACACATCCAATATATCAAAGGGAAAAAACATTTTTTATGCAACTAGGTGATCAAACATGGATTATTTCAATACTTTTAATGTTATTTTATTGTCTAACACCTAATCTTGAGTGTTTTCTTGTTGTTGTGCTTGTTCAATTTAGGTGTTGAAATTGTTCACATTAATGTAATATTTCATGCACACATTTATAGCACATCCAGTGGGGCCCACTTTGCACCTATCACTAACCTAAATTAGTGATTTTTAAGTTTTGTGTGTGTGGGTCATAGTTGGGTGGCCTCGTCACAGTTGGGCGACCTCATTCTATGTTGGAGCAGCCTCGTCATAAGAGTGTGGAACTTTAAATTTTACTATTTCAATTTATTTTCACTGTTTGACAACTAATCCCTTGATTTGCTAACAAAATTTGGTTTTGTAAGTTTTTATGACACCTAATCTACCACAAAAGGACCTAAAATTATTTTTTTGTTGACCAAGTTCTATTTTTATGTAGGAATTCATGATTGGGTGGCCTCATTACACAATTGGGTGGCCTCATCATAACAGGTATAAAAAAGCTACTAATATTTGTTTGGGCGGCCTCATTTTGTTTTGAGGCAACCCTATTTTTGTTCATTTTCTAGCAAGAAAATTTTTAGGATATTTTGAACTAATCTAATTCTAATAATTATTTGGTTGTGGTGTGTGCTTTTTTGTTCCTTCTTTGTTGCTAGTACTGTAGGTACCTACACATGGACTCAAGCTCTCTTCCTTTCCTTAATAACTTGTGTACATGTCTATTCAACTCCTCATTCTCTACAAGATTCTATGGGTTGCCTTATTTGGAAAACTAGCTCTTGGTATCAAATCCATCTGGTGACTAATCTTCCTCACTAGTGGGAAACCTTCAAGTACATTATCTGATACAATGTCCTATAATTCTCCTAGTAGATTTGAAACTTCTACTCATACATCATCTTCTTTTTTGACTCTAGGAATCAATGTAAAGCACACATGCTTGTGCTTCATACCATCTAAGAATTTTTGACCATCTACCAAATAAAATCTTGCATTAATACATACCTTTTCTCCTACCCCCTTTAGGGGCTTCAACTTATGATGAACTTCATCGTTTGTCAGGGAATATGTGTTAGCATGGCCATCATGGACAACACACCGATTAAACCGTTGTAGTCTCCCCAATAATAAATGGAATGCATCCATAGGCATGATGTCACACAATACCTCATCATGGTAATTCCTAATATTGAACTTCACTAAACATTGTTTATTGACCAAATCTCTATAGTCTTTTTGCATCCATGCAATCTAATACGAATGTGGGTGCCTCTTTCTTTCCAACTTCAACTTGTAATCATTTATTTTGAAATGAGATTATCTTTTCTACCACTATCAATGATAACATCACAACATTTACCTCTGGCTTTATACCTTGTGCAAAATAAACTCTTCCTTTGAATTGGTTTATTTTCTTCATTTAACAGTTCTCCCCTAATGACCAAAGTCTCTCATCTTTTTGTATCTTTAGAATGCTTAGATTTAGCTTCCTTGTCTACATGTGCAACTTGTGCATTACCTTTGGGTCTCCTATTTGTCCTTCCTTGATGTTGTGTACACTCGTAGGCTTGATGTCATTCTTCTCCACACTAGAAATAGGTTCCTTTGAAGCCTCCTCTCCTAAGGCCTCATCCAATTCTTCCTCTTACTCTTCGTTCACCATTGTTCTAGTCACGAGGATGATAAAAATTATCTCCTCTTTGGTTCTAACTAGGACTAGCTTTGTCATTCTTCTTTTGATCTTCATTTTTTCCTCCATATAATCTTCTACCCATCCTTTCACCATGATCTCTTCCTCTTTGTTGGTTTTCAAATCTTCTATTTAGATTATCATCTACCTTCAAGGTGAATTGATAAGCATCTTCTATTTATTGGAAATTTTTGTTGTCATTGATGTCAACAGAGTGTTGTTGCATTGATGTCAATCCCTAGGGAAGAAAGTATGTTCAAGTGTGTTGGTTGCATTGTGTTGTCATTAGTATTATCAATGGTGTTAACCTCTAATGTAGCAATGATGAGTAAGTGTTTGTGGATAACAACCCCTTGTGTGGTTGAGATGCTGAGAAGGTGTTGTAAATGTTGAGATGGTATTTGTGGTGTTTGGTTTCCAAGTGCTTTTGAGAAAAAATGAATAAAAGAAAGTTTAGTGTGACAGAGTGGTGTTCAGTGTTCGCATTTCTTCATGGTTGAAGGTGCACCCATGCAGTTTGGACGTGATGATTAGAGGTGTTCGAAGGTGTTATATACATATTTTTTAGGTTTTGGATCATGTGGCAGAAGAATTTGCGTTCACTAGTGTATGAATTGTGAAGCAATGTTGCCTGGGAGAAATGAGATTGCTTTGCATTTCTCCATAGTAAAGTTTCTAGTGTTAAGGATCTAGAAATGTGCTTATAATGTTTGTATCTACCTTCCCTTGAAGTTTTAGGTGATGAGTTGTTTTGCAAGGTTGTCTAATGTGTTGGATGTTTATGCCAGTATGTCTAGTTGCACAAAATGAAGGTGTTCTTGAGTTTCAGGTGGTTGTAGTAGTTTTGCAGAATATTCTAATGGTGTTGGAGTATTCTGATATTTTGTATGAACTATGTGGAGTGTTGATGTATGGTCCACAAGATGTTTCTGGACCTTGAGAGGTGTGTTTGGTGTTGCTTGTTAGTGTTAGTGCAGGTTTGGCCAACCTGACGTGATAGCGCTAATTATAGAGGATGATTGTTGATTGAGGAAATGTTGAGAAGTGTTTTTGTGTAGATTTGGGTCCCAATTAAGTAGTGGCATGGTTTGGATTCACTTATTTATATTGTGGAGGTGTTTGGTGCTGACCTATTTTGATGTTGCACGATAAAGGTGTATACGTTTCATTAAGGCTAACCTAATTGAGATTGTTTTAGGTCACAGAAGGTATAAATGAAAGGTGAATTGTTGTATGGATTATGAGTGAAGTGTGTGTAATTTGAAAGATGTGAAAGTGATCAAGTTTTTTGATCTAAGTGTGAGCCTTAATGCCCATTACTTCCTAATGTAGTAAGCAGAAGGTGTCTACATTTCAATCTGTTTGATGAGTTTTTTGTGCTTCAAAGGAATTGTACACCTTTGACATATGAGAGATACATTGTTAGTAGTTCAAATTGGCAGTGATCCACCCCTTATTTATTCTTTCTTCTGGGTAGTGAGTCCTTTGGTAGTGAGCCACCGAAAATGAGCCTTTTCTTTACCTTTTTGGGAAGTGAGCCCTTGGCAATGAGCCTTATTGTATTCAATGTTGCAATTCATATATTAGTGAGCTAATCCTCACCATGGTTTTTCCCCTCTTAGGTTTTCCACGTAAATTTGGTGTTTTGATGTGTTTGATGTGTTTATATTACTACTTTACATGTTTACATTTTGGTCATGCATGTTAAGGGTTTAATGGTGGATAAGGGTTTAAGAACTAATGCAGATTTGAAAGTTAATGAGGGTTTCTAATGTTTTAAAAGAATATAAATGATTCACCCCCCTCTTAGTTTTCCTTTGCATCTAACACTATTGTGGTCATTCTGACCAAACTCAATTCTTCTTGAGTACAACTGGTTTCAACCCATTTGTATAACGGGCTTTCTTTTCCTTGTTGGCCTCTAAATTAAATATTTTGATTATGACCTTATATAACTCTTATGCGAACTCCTTTCAATAGATTTACCATTTTTCTTCAAACCTTGCATCTTTTTCAGTAGATCTAACTCATAATCGATAGGAATAAATGATCTCTTTAACTTCTCCACCATTTGACCCCATCTTGTGATATTCTCTTTACCTCTTCTATTTCTTTCTAGTTGTACTTTCCACCAATGTTGGCATGGCCTTTCAATTTGATCTTTGCAAATTTGACCCTTAGGATCTTCTATTTCTTTATACTCAAAGTACTCTTCCATGGCGTTGATCCTATCAATCAATTCTTTCAAATCAATTGAGATTTCCAGAGTATGCAAAAACTTCAATCCTTTCCCTTTTTCTAATCTTGGAGAGGGCCTTCAATAATATAACATGTTCAGGGACTTTTGGTTTGTATTGTGCTTCTTCTTCAGCTTCATATTCACTTTCATCCCCACTTCCAATATCAATTCCTCTATGCAACTCCTCTTGAAGTTCTTGAACTTGTCTCCAAAACCTTTTTTTGGTACTATCATATTTCTTCCACCACCACAATTTATTCATGGAGGCATTTTGATAACTTCTCTTACAAACGCACAAGCACAAGTTTTGGTGCAAACTTTCTCAAATTCAATAATCTATTTACACACTTAGGAACTCTCGCTTTGATACCACTTGGTGAAGGGAGACCCTCCCTCAAACACAACCTTACACAGACAACAAAATTCAAGAACAATAAACATGCAACTTTATTATACTTTCATGAAATCATCTGCATACATGCAATAAAATGAAATACAACTATCTAGTCACAAGACTACTATTACCAAAAATTGGGCTATAAATAGATGGAGAAAATCAGACATGCAAGTCTATGAATGACAATAATGGCCACTAAAACCCCAACCTTTGTTTTGTGTTGAAAAGTAGGAAATTTGTCTATCTTCTCGTCTAGAATGAATCACTTTCCATTTGTGATCACTTTATATTATTTTTCCACTTGCCAACAAACTATTACTTCCATTTTGGTGCCAAAAAGATCCATTTGTCCCTTTTTGTGAGCCTTAGAAAAATCCTAAATTTTAGTCCAACTTTTGGGAGCCATAACTTTTGACTTGAGCATTGGATTGATAAATTGTTTACATCATTGAAAATATCTCAAGAAATTGAAGTTCCACCAAAGTCTCCTTTAGGTGACTTTGGATTTTTGGCCATTTTTCAAGCCCATCTAAAACCTCTAGGTTCCTCAAAATTGACTTTGAATATTTTTAAAGGGATTTTGAAGACAAAAAACATTATCTCACAAATGATAAATGGTATTGAAGTGATTTCTTCACCATTGAATTATTTCACTATTTTGGAGCTCTATGTAATATTTCATTTCCATACATGCACAAATGTCAGCTTACTAAAAATAGTAACCATGCCATTTTTAACCCTTATTGAAAATTTATTCACCAAACCTAACAAAAATCAAAATAAATATTTTTTTTGGGGATGCAAGATTGCTCTTACAACCCTAGATGTTTTTGCACCAATATCATCTATAATTATAAAGTAAAAATGGAAAAGAGATAAATAATATTATAACACTAAATAGAAATCATCACTTACCTTTAGGTTTCCACTCACTCACTAATGTGGCAATGCATGTAGTTGTAACTTTCCTATGATCCGAATTAAGAGCTTTGAACAACTCTTAATTAGAACAATAACATCCATAATCCATCACACATGGCCACAAAAGAGATGTAGAGCATAAGACCGTTAGGCATAGTAGATCTATTATGAAGGACACATTCCCACTATAGTATGTGTATGGTAAACTATAAATAAAAGTAAGAAATTAGAGAAATAGAATAAGAAAAGAAGAGCAGTGAAGAGAGGATACACATGATATTGTAATATATGAAGTTGATATATATATATAATGATATACTATTTTGATGCTTGCAATGAATGTTTAAATTGTGTATTATGAATTCTCTACCCTATTAAGTTATTGAATGATGATATCTACTATTGCAAATATTCTAATTAGTCTCTTACTATAATCACCAAGATATAAATACAACATACAAGAATCATGGAATCCTAACTTTGGTCTATGACTTCCCCTTTTCTTGCCAACATATGTGATAGGTGTATATAGTGAAAAGTATTTGTTCATTATCATAGAGCATACTTGAAAAATTAAAAGATGTTGAAAATTCATACCATATGTGCCCCCATTAGGGCATCCCCCCTTTATTAGAGGACATCTTGAGAGATCACCATTTTTTTATAAAAACTTCTCGCTTCCCTTCTCTATTATTTATACTTTCATATATTTTATTTTCTAATTATGGTTTACAATTTTAGTGTATTATCAAATTTTTACCACCTTATTTATCCTATAGTTATTCAATTGAACCACCTTATTTGTCACAATTTAGTCTATAGTTCTTCTTGAAAATATTTATAGTAGTTCAATTTCATAAATTTATGTCTATCAAGTGTACAAGTTCCAATTTTACCATTTGCAAGTTTCCTTTTCCTAATTTTGTTCAACTAATTGTGTTTCCATTTGCAAGTTTTTGTGTTTTGATCATATTTCTCTTTTATTTTGTCAATCCTATTTCTACTATATGTTATAAATTAGTTTTGAATTATGTATTTTTAGTATAATCTAAATAGATTGAATTTTTTTATTATTAACATATATATAAAGAAATAAATAACACCCAAATCTCTCAAAATTCTTAGGTTTAAATCATGCCATTCTTGCATACATCATGGAAGCCACAATATTTCTAACTTCATGATTTCCTTGTGCATCATGATTCCATCTATGTCAACTTTATAAGGTAGTTATGTACACATGTTGTGGGGGTTGCACCAATAATCACCAAATGCATCATGATCCCTTGACATCATTCACCATGTGTATAAATTATGGGTTCAACACCAGTTCTAACCCTCCCCCATATATCATGGCATACAACACATCAATTATCACATCCTACTATAAGTTCTACTTCACACATGGTGCATGAAATTATTGTTGATTACATATTTTTATGTAGAAATAATTTTTACATGCACAACTAATATTTTTTTTTTGTACTTGCATAAGGATGACATTTTTTTACACATGCAAAAAGACTTCAAGGTGTCACTCAAAGATCCAATATCATATAATTTCATGTATGTTTATTTCTTTTACTACAATATTTTACTTTGGCATTCATGATTCATCTATATTCATGTGCAAACTAAAGTGGGACTCAATTTAAGGGATGAAAATGCATACCATGCACTTTTACACCTTTATTTTACACTACTTTGAGCACATACATTGTAAATATATTGTCATAACACTAAATTTGACCTATCAAACACACTAATTAACTCTCATGCCAAAATCCACTAGCCAAATGCCACTACAGATCACCATGGTCTTGGACCAATACCTAATCTTAGAATTTTCTCACTTGGGACTAGGCCACATAACATAACCTAGTATAGCTCTTAAAAGTTCCTATTTTCTTACCTAGAGCTAACCTTTCTAGAATTTAGTTGTTATACCATCATCTTGTGTGCCAAAAATAGTGAAATAGGTAACTAAGTACATATAGCTATAGATAGTGATAGTTCAATATCAATCAACAATAATGCATATTTTGAAAAGTAGAAATGAGAATCGTTGTAGCAACACAATTGATTATATAACACCTAAAGCTATATCTTTGCATCACACATCAACCTATCATGCCATTTGCATCTTACATAGCTCACATATTGTGTCTAAGATCTTGTAAATCATTATCTAGGGGATTGACTTGCAACTAAAAACATGACTAAGTTATCACTTATTGCCTTGGAATCAAACTCCACTATGCTTTTCAATGTAACCCATTTTTAATGAAAAGTTAGAAAAAGAAGGTGCAACATATTCTACAAGTCATGCCTGGACATAGAACTATGTTGCACTAGGTAGACTAGGGCACATGGTGTGGCTTTGTTCACAACTATGTTGAATAATACAACCTTGTCCTCATAAGAAATAATCTTTAAGAATATCTATCACAACTTCTTGATCATTGTTTTATTTTCAAACTTCATATTATAATTATTGATTGTAATGTGTTAGGTAGATAACACAAAAATGAAATAAAATATGAATATTTGTATTGGTTCATTACTTAATTATATACAAACCATATAGCATAGGAGATAGTGTATCCTATATTTTAGGGTTCATGACTTATATCCTCACATAACCCACATGGTTAAAAACATGGATAATTTTTTATAACACTAAGAACAAGTAGCTCATTGTGGTGGTAATTTTATTCAATGTAAGTGTTATTTTTTTATTGATCAAAGCTATGTTTTTATATTGATCAAAGTTAGGGAGGCCACAACTAGTGGATATCATCCTTGTCCCTAAAGGGAATTGAACATAACACCTACGATACCTAAACTTTGACAACTTTTCATTACATTGCATACTCATTCACCAATACAAATATGTTTGATACAAGTGCAATCCAATAAGGTGGCCTTGGAATTGGCCCATATCAAAACTCTTTTGGACCATTGTGGCAATCTTCCTTGTGCAGTTGCTCATGTTCATTTGGCTTCACCATCTTATGGTCATTCCTTGTGCAAGGTCCAAAGGCAAAGCCACAACAACTCTCATCGATACTCCTAGAGCTTTGCTTGTTGGTTTATTTATCTATAGACTAGTCATCACCCCTCTTTTGTGTCTTTGCAATGATGTGGGTTGACTTTACTTGATGAACAATATAAACTTCCTCGTCTTACCTTAGCTATTTCATTACACTAAGAGAATCTTGATTATCAATAATCTATGGAGTACAGGGACTAAATGAAACTAATAACAATAATACTCATTGGGAGCTTATTTCATATAGCTACAATTTTTTAGATGTTAGGTGGGGCTATACGTTATATAATTGAGATCCACCTCATGCTTTTGGTTTTATTGCTATGTAACTACTTAATTTTTGTAATCTGTTAAGAAATTGATTTTTGAGCTACATATTAGACAAGAAAAGAGGACCCAATAACCATGCATCCTTTCTTCACACCCCTAAAGCTCCTCAACAACAAATCAAATTTCTATGAAAAATTTGGCATGTCTTTGTAGGTGAATTAAGAGCTTAAATTTATTGTTTAAAGCTTTGAGTATCACAATGTAGCCACATTAGCTATGCTTTTATTAAGTTATTAAAAAACACCCCAATAAATGTTAAACGAAAACATGTGCATCAAAGCATGCATTATCAATCACCTTATGTGCTACCATATGATTGATTATTTTTTAATGTCTTATAAAAATAGATGTTTTTGCCTATTTTTAGATACAAACATAATGATTATAAGTACTAAACTACAAATATATCTATTTTTTTAAAGAACTATTTTTACACAATACCACAATAACTTAAAACATGTCCATCTACTAAAACCTCTCTCCTACTCTTAAGTAAATTTTATGTTTTTTCATAAATAATGTATAACATTTATTCCTTAAAAAATACAATATAAATAAAGGTCAAAAAGTACATTGATTACAACCACCAACTCTAACATCAAGAATAAAGTGTAGAACCTTTTTTTGCTCTCTTGTCTAAATATGGATTAAATAACCTATATTTTGCTGCTCTTTTTATAATTAAAATAAGTAAAGTTTGACAGGTAGATGAGAATATATCCCAAAAGTTATTATCCTTTTCCTCTACATGGGTTGGATACTATACTTTCGGTGCAATGAACGATGTGAATATCAATAATATAAAAGGACACATTTATTTGGAATTTATTAAAAGCATGCCCTTAGTAGTATGTAAGGAAAGTCCTTACAAATGGTAGGGCCAACGAACATGTGCCTTTCTTCCTATTTTTTTGGTTTTAGGAAATTGATGGTTCCATGCAGGTCATAAGTAGGTCATTCTATAGATTTTATTGTATAGGACAAGTTTAAAATTTTAAGCTTTTAAATTGTAGGAGGCGTCCGTAGAGTCTTGTGTAGATTTATAAATCAAAGATGAAAAATGGTTAAAAAAATCTTCCAAAAATTATTGATAGGAACTTAACAATACTCCATGCATAATATCTAACAAAAAAATCTCGAAGAATGATGAGGTAATTTCCAACCCCATCATAAAGATGACTTAAGATTCTAATTTATCGTGTAGTAGTAAATTTTCTTCATCTAATGAGACCTTGTGCTCCATTAAGATAGATTTTAAACTACTCTTCATGAGACCTTTTTTAACTCTTCCTTTAGCAAACTTTTGTTTTTACAAAAAAGGCAAACCAAAACTAATCAAAACATTTTGTTTGCTTGTTTAATTTTATTTAGAGGAAAATCAATAGTTCAATTTTCAAAAAAACTATCCCTGTAATTCCTTCTTACTCCAATAAATTTATGTTGTTTAGAAGAAGACAAGCAAGAGCCCATCAAAACAACTTAACTTCTCACAAGTAGGACCAATGGATCAGCTAAAGGAACTCTGTAATGAATGGTCAATAAGAAATGACATTTGCTCAAGGTTTGGCAAATAAGATAGTAAGTTAAGTGAAGTTGATCTTGGAAGAAACTCCATAGTTAAACACACTCGAGTTGGATTAATATTGAGTTGGACTACCATCTACAAAATCTCGATGCTTCACTCCTGGGAACATCATCTAGATGCGATGAGTGGTAAGTGAACCAGATGGATTTGTGTGAACCACTACTCAAAAACAAGTCAAAAACTACTCAAATAAAAGATAGTAAGTTAGGTGAAGCTGATCTTGGAAGAAACTCCATAGTTAAGCACACTTGAGTTGGACAAATATTGAGATGGGTGACCATCTACAAAATCTCGATGCTTCACCCCTGTGAACATCATCTAGATGTGATGAGTGATAAGTGAACCAAATAAATTTGTGTGAACCACTACTCAAAAATAAGTCAAAAACTATTCAAAAATAACTGTGACAAATTTAATTCGCTAACAAAAGATAAGTCAAAAACCATTCAAATAGTACATACTCTGATGCACACCTAAATTTTAATTTATCTCCCCTTTTTCCATTTTAACATTTGTGTCATTTACCTCCTTGTTGCTTATGTTGAGACAAGAAATTTATTAGATATTATAGTAAATACATTTAGCATCTTGTAGGACACCTATGCAAAGAAGGAATAAAATTTAGAGAGGTGTAGTTGAAATTTTGCATTGACAAATAAAGTAATCCATGTGCAAAATGCAACATGTTTGACGTTTTGCCAACAAACTTCCAAAAACAACGACAGCTGAGAAAGCGTTGGATAAGATGTTTCGTACGACTCATGCCTTCACGTGGGTGAACCACCTAAAACGACAAAAGTATCTCTACCCCACAAGCAAACCTATATTTCATACAAACAAATATATGTTTATGTAAGTTAAAACTATTGTTTGGAGGATGTGGACCTATAAAAATATCTCCCATGGGTTTGTCCTCTTAAAACTATGATAGTTGAGGTTTAAACTTTATAAAAAGTAATAGATATAAGGTGGATTGTAAACATCAATATTTTTAAATGAAATTTAGAGATAAATGGTTTATAAGAATCCATCTCTCATGATAGTGAATGGTTCACTTACCATTCATTGCATCTAGGTGATGCTCACAGAGGTGAAGCATTGGGCCTTTCTGGGAGGTCACTCATCCTAGTACTATTCTAGCTCAAGTGCACTTAACCACAAAGTTTTCCTCAAGGTTAAACCCACTTAGCTTGCAACCACAATTTGACACGCTGTGGAAAATACCTCCTACTATATAGAACATGTCAAAATATCAATTAGTATAATACATGAAATGACCATATTAACCTAGATATAGAAATTGAGTCTAGATGTATTTCTAGATTTGGAAATAAAATAGAGGCAAGATGATTACGATAAATACATGCCTAGAATTAGAGAGAATTAGATTGATTTGATTGGGATTGAAATATGATACCTAAAATTTGAGACTATATTTGTGATTAATAAGCTATGATGAATGTGTCCTATAAAAATTGTGTTGGGAATACATCTTGCATAATGACATTATAATGATGTTGTTGGAGGCATGTTGTACACCTTACATTAAATATTGTAAGTTGTGGTCTTCATAGAGTGGGAATCCACTCTTGGTGGTTAGGTTTATTTCTCAAAATTAGAACTACAAAAATATTAAGGCATAAAACTTACTAACAGAAGGAAGAGTTTTTTTGTTGATAATAGCACTAAATAGACCATGGATGCCCTCCTCACTAGGACTAAGAGGAAGCTTTCTACGGTCAACACCCTCTTTAGGTTTAGGTTTCTCTTAGTTGAATTTTAGATTCAAAGACAACTTGCAAACTTTTAGCTTTCTCTAGCATCTTCAATTTTGCACAATTCTTTTATAAGGTTTTTTTTGTTAGCTACTCAATTCTTGGGTTTGAAGCTTACTTTTTTGTTTAATTTTATTTATTTAAATATTGGGAGTGGTCTCTCATCCTACACTTTACCAATAAAAATGTTTGGTATAGATATAAATAAAATAAAATATTTAAAGGGAAATATAGAGTTTATTTAGTTTTAAAAAATTAAAAATTGGAATTAGAAATAAGGGTTTGAACTCATAATAAATATATTAAAAAAAATTATGCTTAGTATGAGTTCGCCTCATGGTCCAATCCCATGAAACTTAGTCACTAAGTGGTTCTATCCAATATAGATTTCGACCTTTGAATTTGTTCAACTATGCCAATATGTGTATCTAAGAAGTTAGTGATACTAAAAATTATTTTTCAAGGCCTATTATAAGTAGAGGGAAGATCATTAACTTCCTTGATATCCATCAAGCCCCATGGTTGATGCTATAAGATTAAAAATATGTCAAATATAGTTGAATTAATGTTGTTTTAATTTAGATTGTTGTGATTATGATTGAAAATAAAATTCTCATTTAACCCAATTAAATATTAACTCACATCATCTATAATATGAAGCAAGTAGATGAAAGAAGTCAAAATAAGAATGAGAGGAAAGAGTATGTCTTTTACATAGTAGGAGCAACTAAATTAGAAAAATACATTATTAGTTCTTGTTGGAGGCAAGAATATTGATGCATTCATTAGGCTTTATTAGTTGGTAACATTTATGAACTAATGAGAGGGTATAAATAAAATAGTTTGACCAAATTTTCTAATGTATTTTTTCTTAAGTTTGTTCAAAAATATCAAAATTACTTTATCTATCATTCTATTGAATAATAGTTATGAATAATCCTATTAGTCTAATGTAAGTTATTGGGCTCATAATTAATTATACTGTTGATATAATATGTTTAAGTCTATTGATGTTGACTATATTAACACTTATTTTTATCATTTTCTGATTCTATTCTTTGTCTTGTTTCATACTATTACATTATTTTGTATTTAAAGGGTTGTGGGTCAATATTATGGAATATAATTATTTTTTAATTATATTAGAGCCAACTATAGTTTGTATGAGATATTCAAGATTATTGACACGGTGAAATAGAAACAAATATGAGAGATTGTGATTAAAATAATTAATAAGAGAATAAATAAAATTTACATCTATTAGTTTTAAAGATATAAGAATGAGGAATCATGAGAATTCATAAAATATTTTAAAATTTTATTTAATAAAGGACAATGAATAATTATATATTTTTATGTATTTGCAGGTCATATATTACTCAAGAAATATTATATTTGTACAAATTCTAATGTCTTTAATCAATTTAAAGTTAAATGCACTCATGCTCAAATGTAATGGTTAAATTGCATCATATTTAGAACTTTAATTCTCATTTGACACTACCTCTTTTTTATTAACTTTTGCAAAATATTTAAAACTTTAATTTTCTTTTGACACTACTTTTTTATTAACATTTACAACACATTTAGAACTTTAATTTTCATTTGACATTGCTCTTTTCTATTAACATTTACAACATATTTCTAACTTTTATTGAATTAGGTTGTTTCATTTAACATTTAAACATCATTTAAAAGCAACATTTTGAAAAAAAATTCAACAAATTCATTTCTAATTTATCAAGTGATTTCATAAAATTTCTTTACGTTAGTACTATTGACAAATTACTTATTCTAACAACATTATTTTAAACCAACAACATATTACATCTCACACCGATAAGAATCATATGTAATGGATCATTTGTTTTAGAGTACAAAACTTACAATAACATTTATGTCAATTACATAAGTACTTCAACAATAACTTCCTTATAGAGTATTCAAAGAAGAGAAAGTTGAAAAATTAAAATAAAACTTATCATCAAATAAAAATTGCTCAAATTATTGTCCATGTCTCAATAATTGTTCATTGATACATGCTAATTAAAAACGCACAAAAATATTCCAAACGTACCAACAATTGTCCACTTTATACCCAATAGTTACAAAAAAAGTTCTTAATTGGAGGAGTTGTGCAACTTTATTGGTACCAATAGTACACGATTATTGGGGCATTTGTGCATATGCATTAGATCAATTGTGCAAATTTTATGGTGGATAAAGCGAACGGTTATCGGAGCACTAGAGAATAGGTATCAAATATCAACTTGAAATGACCATTTTTTAATCTTTGTGTACATAACGAATCCTCCAGTGTTTGTTGTAACTACCTAGAAGTCAAAACAATAGCTAAAGCTCTTAAGTCGCACATAAAGAAACTAAAAAAAATTGTCGAAATCCAACATATCATTTAAGAGCTTAAGGTAGGGGATAAAAAAACTAAAATGAAAAAATCTATTTTGAAAACTTTAACACATAAAATAATGAATAAAATCATACTTTGAAAAAATTAACATAATAAACTTTAAAAATATGTTTAATTTATTGTTTTAGAATATGATTGGTATAAAATTTAAGGTTTTTTAATTAGATTTTATACCAATCATATTCTAAAATAATAAATTAAACATATTTAAAGTTTATGAAATGAATTAAAAAATTAAATACTAAAACCATCTACGACATAAAGGTAGAGACCGTGCAGGGTATTGAAAAATAATTAACCCAAAATGGGGAAACGCATAAAACGTGTTCTACGTCAACACGGTGAAATCTTCACGTCAAGTACACCACTGACAGCGACGTTTCTCTTAAAATCATTTCCTTATCATTGCGTAAAACGGCGCAAATTTCCTGTCAAAATTTGGACGAACGGTGTACAAGCACTCCAAGCTCTTTGGTGCAAATCTGCAACTTACACGTTTCGAAATTTGCGCATCATGGCTACCTAATTCTGCACGTTCTTGGATTTTATCATTAATTTCCTGGTTTTTATTGCTTGCACGTGCAGTTTACTGACTGCACCGGTCTCCGTGCCACTGAATCACCGGATGTGGCCAGTCACCCTTCGGAGCCACAAAAATAAAGACATGGATACCAGAGCCCTTGGCCAGACATTCTTCGTCAGTGTCTCATGTAATTGCTGTTTTCCTCTGGGTTTTTAAGATTTCTTCATCAAGTCTGTGACCACTCTGGGCAAAAACAGTTTCACTTTTTTGAGTTTTTTTGAAAAAGTTGGTTTGTTTATGTCAGTCTGTGCTTACTGTAACTATATGGAATGTAAGCCTATTGGAACTATCTGCTAGATTACAAAGGAAGCTGTATTCCATTGAACAGGGAACCAGGATGGGGATTGCCTATGTCATGGACTGGCGCAACAGTGAGGAGCTATGCTGAGTTTCAGGACTGTTGGGCTTGTGTTCTTGGTTCTCTCTGCTTCCCTGCAGTATCCTGATACTGAATCCTTGTTTTAGCAATAGGAAGGTTTGTTACCATTTTGCTGCCTGCACAATACCCAGTTCAGGAGTTCAGAACTAGTTTAGAAGGCTTTTTGGCAGATCCCTTGGTTTGCAGAACTGTTTGATCGTTGGGACCAGAATGGAGATGGACTTCATGGGATTGAGTAGCAGTCGCAGTACTAACGAGATGGAGAAGAACTGGAACAGACAACGCCCAGATGATGAAAGTGATAAAAGTTTGGGTCTCAGTCTTTTTCAGGAAGCTTACAAGAGCAGCCCTGGAAGTGGGCTGCAGCTTTCCTTATCTGACAAGACCAAGATTTGTAACGTTGAAGATGGTGATCAAGTATCTCTGAATTTGGGCACTAATGGTTCATTAAGGACTGTTGTCAAGGTTGGAAATGTAACTGGATCTGCTGGTAAGCGTTGCTTTTCTGCATATAACCCTGAGAAGAAGACGTCCTTGCTAAGGTTTCATAATCTTCCAAAGGAAAACATTCAATATAGAAGTGAGAATCTTCACCTCAATGGCAAGACAAAAGCTGTCACTGTGGTAATGACAGGCAAGCAGCCTGACAACCTTGCAGAATTGGACATTCAACAGCAAAACCTTTCTTCTAAAGACAAAGGTAAGTTATGCAAATACTTTTGGCAACAGTGGAAAATATGATACTTCTATTTATTAATTTATTTTTTCAGAAATCTAATTTCAAGATTAATAAAATTTTCCAAACAGTACCAGCCAATTTTTTGTTTAACTTTTATCCACAATTTCAGGTTCTTTCTCTCAATTATCTATATTGAAGAAAATATTCAAAAATAAAGAAACTAAGTATATTAGTGCCCACAACTGTCCAGGTCA
>VDFB02018407.1:0-36529 GCA_007258455.2 Sequoia sempervirens
AATTACCCACACCAACAAGCTTAGTTCCATTTCTTATGGTGTGGTGACATTCCTATGATTGTAATGACACCTTTGGCTATTTTGGTATCTTATATGACCATGCCATCATTGTGCTTTACACTTTCTATCACCTATAATGAAAGCTCAAAATTTAGAATAGATGGCACTATAAACACCTTGTGGAGCTTGGGTTGAGATGGTTGAATGGTAGAGCTTCTTCGATGACGATCAATCCCTACAATTTTTTTTGAAAGGATTGGATAAGAATTTCATTTGAGAAGGTGCAAAGTGTTTGAGGTGGGTGTGTGCACATACAGGGGCAATAATGGCTTGTGTTATGTTGTGTTGTGTCTATTACTATCTTTCTTTTGATTGCTAATTGCTTTTTATTTTTTATTTTTTACTTGTATAATATTGTTATTTTTAATAAATAAAATTTATGGCTATTTATAATAGTTTCAGCACAAAAAATTATAATATAAACTAAAGTGAAAAATAAATATTTAACAATTGAGAACACTATCGCACACAATCTTATTTAGGAGACATAACCAATCATACTATGACATCCATAATACTTAAATTATCCAAACTAAAAAGAAACTAAATTATTAAAAAATAAAAAAATTTGAATGTATACAAAATTATAAAGCCAAAGTCAAATCATAAATCATTTAAAAAAATCATTCTTTAACATTTAGTAAAACAAAACAAAAAAAATAGTGCTAAACAGAATAGAAAACAACTTATTACACTTTCTATCTTCCACTTCAAATTTTTATCATCCACAACAAACATGCAAAGATAGGCAGTCCCACATTGCTCAAGTCTAATTGAAGAGAAGAGAGAATCGCCCATTTGTCCCATAAACATATTCCACTTAGTTTCCCTCTTCCCTAGATGCTCCATAAGTAAAGGTGCTTTTTGCTTTGTGTCTCGTCACCTAGGTGGTGGTTGTTTCCACAATACATGTGCTGCCCATTATCAAACATCATTGTATAAGTTAATCAATCCTACAAGGCCTGACATTATTAAGACAATGACCGTGCCCTTTGTCACAAGGCGTGGGGGAAGAGGCAATAAGTTGTTGAAATCTAACGCCGAATAGCAATAAAAAAAAGTATTGTAAAAATACAATTAAATAAATTGAGAAAAACATGTGATTTGTTTTGAAATGAGGTCACGTGTAGGCGGACCTTATCATTCTGAGCTCTATATATTTAGATAGATTCATTAGGGATGACAGACAGATCTCCGCTTCTGGGTTGGCTCTGAGAATTTGATCACTATTTTCATTTCCCATGGTTTTATAGCAATTGGGTGTTGGGAAATCAATATCTAGGTGGTTAATGTATTCTGAAACCAAAAGTGTCCTTGTTCTCTGAGCCTTCCAAAGCTTTGGAGTAATTGGGTGTCTGTGATTATAAAATATAGGAAGAGGGTGTCTTGGTAGACTGGAAAAAGTTCAAAATCTACAAGGTTGGTGTGTTGTTAAATTATAGAAAAAGATGTTGAACATTGGTAGAAGGGTGGGTAATAATCTGTTGAAGAGGAGGATTAATGACATTGTTAGCAGCAGGGGGATTGCTATCTCTAGTGCTGTAGAGAAGAAAGAAAGCCATGGCTTTTCTTTGCCTCAGATGCCCGCTTTTGATTACACACCACAGCCTTACAGTGGTCCATTCCTTGATGAGATCTTGCAGAAGAGAAAGCAGTACTTATGTCCCTCCATGTTCTATTTCTATGAAAAGCCTGTAAGTATTATGTCTTAATCAGTTGTCATGCAGATCATAGAAGGTGCATCTCCCTGTTTTCGTTTAATGGGTGTATGGGATGGTTTTGTGACTGAATTTCTTCAAGCGTAATCTACTAATGCATTTCAAGTGCTTTAATTATATGCTTTCTAATACATTGATGCCTACCATGAAATCCATTGGACCTTTATCTCTCTAATATTAATGGGTATGGAGGAATGCTCATTTTCTTTCATTGTGTGTTTTGCGCCTTTCAAGTGGTTTAGGAGTCCTATTTTTAGTGAATTCGGCCTGGTTTTGGCTATGACCTTCTATTTGTTCTTCAAAAACCTATTAAGAATGGCTTGATCAGTAGAAGGCGTAGTTTCAGTAGGTGTATTGGAAGGTTTTTTTATGCCTTAATAAGTGGATACAAGCCTAGATGATCAATAATTCTGTAGTTTCTTGTGTTGGATGGTGCTATGTCTTTCAATATCTGTCTGTAAATAATACGTTTTTTCTTTTTTAAATAATTTTTTAATTTTTAATTTTTTTTTCTAGAAATGTGGCCGATGCATGCTGGGTTTTGGGTACCACCTTTTCTTTATTTTCCTAAGAGAGTTCGTAATTACGCCTCATGCCTCGATCAGATTCCATGCAACCAATGGAAAGTTTAGTTTTCTGTAATTTACATATTCAAATGGTCTATTGGATTGCTGGAATGCTTCTGTTTCTTTCAGAGTGTCTGTGTTTGTTAGATCTTTCAAATGGTTTTAGTTTGCGATCTTTAGCATATCTGCCCTGGTTTTGTCTACTACCTTTCTTTGTTTCCATGAAAAGTCTGTATTTAGGCTTTGATCAGCTCCCATGCAGGGTCTAGTTTTCTGTATTTTTCAAAGGGTGTATTGATGGTTGTATGTCGTCTGTTTCTTTGAGTGTTTTAAAGGCCTGGAAAATTATATAGAGTTCTAATTTCTGATATATTTAGGTTGGTTTTAGCTATCAGCTTTCATCTTTTTCACGAATGGTATGGTATGATGAGCTCCCGTGCAAGCTATATAATGTTTCTCTCTCCAATTTTCAATACATGTATTGGATGATTCTGTAACGCTTTTTTACTTTCTTTTTTTTCAGCCCTTGTAAGTGGTCTAGTATTCTGATATCTGATGCCCTCAATCAGCCTGGTTGTTGGTACCCACATTTCTATTTTTTATTGGACCGCTCTCCTGTCTTAAGCCAGCTTTGATTAATGATATGCTTGATAATAAAAAAATAATAAATATATAATTGTTCTGAAAATAATCTTGTCAATCCTTGTTGATTATTTCCTGTATTTTCCTGATTTTGGCAGGTAAGAATTTTTAGGGTTCTTGCTGAAACTGAGTGTTTCAGACTTTTTTCTGAGTATCTTTGAGTACAGTTTGAGTTCTTTCCCATTGGTTTTAGAGCTATATAGGGGTCCTAGGAAGCGGTTTTAATTGGATGTTTTTGTTATCTGTTTGCATGCCCAAATCAGTGGTAGATGAGAATACACATGGGATCCATGGTGGTGAATTTTAGGGTGACCAGTCATGAGTCACAGCCTACATGCTGCCCCCTATGCTGCTTTGTGGGCTATTGTAGAATACCCCTCCAATTTATTTGGGTCAGGATATGGCAACTGATGATTTTTATGGAATAGGTTAGCTTGATTTCTGTTAATAATTTGGGCCCGTCACTGCTGGAACGATTGGGTCACCTCTTGGGAGTGATGAGGTGCTCATTAGGCTCCTACTTATGATTGGTAAACACTCTGATTTTGTGATTCTTTCTAATTTATTTTAGCAGTTCCATGTAGGTAGACTTCCTAAAATATTTTAGTGGTGGTTGTTGTTTGAGAATTTTTAGAAAAGTCCTTCCAAAAGTTATCCCTAAATTTATTGGTGGGAATCTAAAAACTCTAGATGAATGAGGTGGCAGCATAATCTTTTAAACTGGAAGGGGAAATTTCTAGTCCCACCCCGATCCCCTGGGGCTCCCATTTGCTTGGACAGGATTCTAATCTTGTCTCATGACACCCCTGCTCCACGAAAATAGTTCCTAGAGGGGTTTCCATGGGACCTTTTAATATTGTTTTTGCAGCTACTACCAGTTTTGGAGACTTCGGTATACATCAGTGGTTTCTGGCCTCTTGTCTGGTTTTTCTTATGTTTTGGGGTGCGCACTAATATTCTGCCTATTTTTTAGTATAAAGGCTCATCTGAATGTTGTACATTCATTCCCATGTGTATGGTGCATTTAGGACTTTGTATTATAATTTATTTTCAATTGAAATCTCAAGCCTTTTACAGAAAGAATCAAATGTGGATGTCAGGGTATACCAGTTGACGCAGCAGACAGCCCACAATCTCTGTTTGTTACCCTTTGGTTATGCACATTATCAGTTTTCATTTGGCTTGAGTATTCTGTGTAAATTTCCCAGGGACTTATACCTAGTTTTGTTCCACTTTTGTCCTGCATTATCACTAGCACTGGCACTTTGGCTTGAACCTAGATCATTGGCAAGAGTCAAGACAATTGCTCTGCCTTACCACAGGAGCATGGATTGCTGGACTTAACCACCTGGTCTTTTTGATGGAATAGATTGCTTTCGATTTCCATGGATGATGGGATCATGAATATTCCCTGATAATTTTGAAGGAAAGTTTTCCACTCCTCTGATGGCATTTAGGATGAAAAAGATCACAGACACTTCAAACTTTGAAGTTTGTGAATTGAAACTGTATCATTTTTTTGCAAAAGATTCTGAAAGATGTGTGGCTAGTTAAGTGAGTCATTTTGTTCTTGTTTGAATTTAGCAATTCCTAAAATTCATTTTTAATTTTAAATGTTCAGCACATTAGAATGATATTTTCTTATATACTACTTTTTGCAAAATATTTTTGGCAGTTGAATATTGTTGAAGGGAAGATGCAGTATCTGTTTGATGAGAATGGACGCCGATACCTGGATGCTTTTGGAGGCATTGCGACTGTGTCCTGTGGACATTGTCATCCTGATGTTGTTGACGCTATTGTGAAGCAGACTAGACTCTTGCAGCACACTTCTACAATCTACCTTCATCATGCAATTACAGAGTTTGCAGAGGCATTAGCTGAAAAATTTCCCGGAAATCTTAAGGTACTCTCATTTTAATTGTTCAATTGATCCTATATGTCTTTTAAAAGTTTCCTACTGTTCCTGAACATCATATTCACATTAAGCATTCTACAGACTTGTTATCCTGTGTGAAATTATCAGAGAGATTAACTAAATTCCATTCAATAATTATTTTTTGAGCCTTTTGATACTTGAGTTAACCTTTTCAAGCCAAGCAAATAAAATAAGGTGATGGATTCAAATGAATTTCTTTATCATGCAAAGAATAGTCTTCTTCTGTTTGGCACAGACATGAAAAATGTTGCCACGTCTTCACATGTTTCCAAATGTACCGTATATCCTTGCACAGTAAGCGGAGAAGCTGGAATATAACACAGTTCTGCTAGATGAAAGTTAGCAGTTGTGATTGCAATGACTGTTTTTAACTTTTAAGTCTTGTTTTGGGTTGTAACTTGCATCAGCCCCAGGATTTTCTGGTGTACTGTTAATCCTAGTTCTAGAGGAATTTGTCTTGTTGGTAGTTGCACACTTTTATTTGTATGCCGCGCAAGGTTTATGTCAAGCTTTGTATTTTCTATCTGTTAATATTAACTGCTTCTTTGCAATATATATGTACCATATTGTTGTATTTATACAAGATAAGCTCAAATGCTTAACTTTAATCTCTTAATTCCATACAGGTGGTTTTCTTTACAAATTCAGGCACAGAATCCAATGAACTAGCAACAATGATGGCTCGTTTGTACACTGGTAATCATGATATGATCTCAGTGAGAAACTCATATCATGGTTCAAGTGCAAACACAATGGGGATGACAGGTCAGAGCAAATGGAAATATAACGTTATGCAGGTTTGTCAACTAAATACTCACATGTAAAAAGCATATTAAGTTGTTACTTAGGGTGTGAAACTCAACCAAAAAATGCAATAGCATCAAGTTATTCTAACTTGTGAATATGAAACAGTTTGTGCAATAGCTTGGTTAAGGTTAATTTGCATGAGCAGAGCCTATTCAAAGTTGAAGCTGTGTTAGAAACTCTAAGTTACTAGAAGGTATATGCATACAGTTAAGAATTATAAAGAAACAAATCCTAAGCAATTAATATTTTTCCAGACTGGAGTTCATCATGCCCTCAACCCGAATCCATATCGAGGTCCATTTGGTTCTGATGGTGCAAAATATGCTAAAGATGTCCAAGAAATAATTGATTTTGGAACCTCTGGTCGTGTTGCTGGCTTTATTGCAGAACCTATACAGGCATGTTTTGATATCCTTATTGCATTGCTTCCTTTCCTAAAGGAAAATATATATCCCATAGGTCTATGGGCAAGCATGAAGGCTTACAACTACAACAGATTGTGTTTAATTTTTTTACCATTCATGTTATATAAAATGATATTCTTTATATGGGTTACTTTATTCAGGGTGTTGGTGGACCAGTAGAAATGGCACCCGGCTACTTGCAGCCTGTTTATGAAAGTGTCCGGAAAGCTGGAGGTGTTTGCATATCTGATGAGGTTCAGACAGGTTTTGGTCGCCTGGGAAGTCATTACTGGGGGTTTGAAACACAGGGCGTTATCCCTGACATTGTTACAATGGCTAAGGTGATCTATAAGTTCAAGTTTCCACTGTAGTACATTGATAATCTGTAGCACTCTTGCATATGATGCTATTGATTTACATTTTTTTTTTTGGTAATTGATAGGGCATTGGGAATGGCCTTCCTCTTGGAGCAGTTGTAACAACTCCAGAAATTGCTCAAGTGCTAACACAACGATGTCACTTCAATACTTTTGGAGGAAATCCAGTCTGTTCTGCTGGTGGCCATGCTGTTTTAAAGGTCCTGGATAAAGAAAAGAGACAAGAACACTGTGCTTCTGTGGGCTCCTACTTAATCAACCGTTTACGAGAGCTTCAAGAAAAATATGAAGGTGACTTCCTCATTCGATTTAAGTTAGCAATGGGCTAATGCTGCTTCATCTTTTCAGAATTTTGAACATCTCTAAGTCTAAGACATCTTCTGTTTTCCATTTTGTAGCAGCTCCTGTTGAAATGCACATGATGTGTTGTTTCTCATGGACAGAAAACACTATTATCTTTCCCTTTCCAGCTGTGCTTTGGATTTTAAGTTCATTGACACCTTGTTTCTCTGCCCTTTGGCCACTTTTGTGCATTTCATTGGGAATTAATAGTCTTATTAAATTTCAGAAAACAGTAAATGAACGATTGTAGAGTGCCAATTGCTTTTGTTCTGTTTCGAAATGAAATGCATGATATTCTTTTACATCTTTGAAGTGTTCTTATTGAGGATAGGAGTCTCTAATTGAAAAATTTCCACTTTGAGCAGCTTTTATTTGATTTACTCCTTTTATTGGCCTTGTGCATACTTAGGTGAGTCCTTGCAGCTATAACTAAAATAACATTTTCTGGTTCAGTTATAGGAGATGTAAGGGGACGTGGTTTGATGATCGGTGTTGAACTGGTAACTGACCGAGCTTCAAAAGCACCGGCTCAAGTAGAAACTGCAGTTGTATTTGAAAAACTGAAAGGTATTGGCCGTTGGCATTTAATATCAAATCTCTTGTGCCCATTATTGATACTAATAAGGTTATTGACCAACGTGGTGGCTTAGATAACTTGATTAATCTTATGACTTATAATACTCCTGTAGACATGGGAGTGCTGGTTGGAAAAGGAGGGATGCATGGAAATATCTTTCGAGTTAAGCCTCCGATGTGCTTCACGAAGGATGATTCAGGTATGGTACACCATTTCCTCTTATTTTTCTCTTTATTTATTACAATTATATGACAAAGTGGCAGTTTTTTTTGACTTGGGATCTTGAGCTCTATTGCTTTGTGACTGCTAAGAGGACCTGTTATTGCATGGTTTGAACTTTAGGGTAACCAAGATATTTAATGATATCCTTTATTTTGTTCTGCAGATTTTCTTGTGGATGTCATGGACCTTGCACTGTCGCAACTCTAAAAGTTCTCCACTAGATTTGGAGTAGCTCTATATTGTCATTCAATAAATTTTGCAGCCATAAAGTGTTGCAGAACTTCTGAGAGCATGAGGCATCACCTCGTTGTCTCTTGACCTTGGAAAATCAGAAAGTAACGTGTGTTTTTAAATCTTCGAAGAAGCCAAATCTCTGACAGAATCTAAAAGTTCTCTACTAGATTTGGAGTAGCTATATACTATTACTCAATAATTTTTGCAACTATTAAATGTTGCAGATTTTCTGAGAGCATGAGACACCACCTCGTTGTCTCTTGGCCTTGGAGAATTAGGAAGTAATGTGTGTTTTTAAGTCCTTGAAGAAGCCATGTTTCTGAGAGCATGAGACATCACCACGTTGTCTCCTGGCCTTGGAAAATTAGGAAGTAATGTGAGTTTTTAAGTCTTTGAAGGAGCCATGTTTCAGAGTGCATGAGACACCTCTTCTACTTGTCTCTGTCTTGGAAGATTTGGAAGTAATGTGTGTCTGTAAGTGTTGACAGAGTCGTATTTTGATGGTTTTAATGTTATATGAAATGTAAAGATGACAAAAAATTATCCTTAATGGGTTCTTTAAATAGTGAAGCTAACTAATACCTATTAATATAGTTGTATGTCTATTGTATAAGCTTCACAGTTCTCGGATGAAATGCAGAGATTTCAAAGTAATGTTCATAGTGTGTGAAATATTATACTGTAATCAGTGGGAAGCCTAAATAATCTATAAAGGAAATTAATTTACATTGCAATATCAAAACTGTACTAGTGTTCTACATTTGGAATAGTTCTCACAATAAATTGTCTCAGAATATCTGAGACTCAAAAGCATGAGATACCAGCGCAGAATCTTGGCGATAAGTAGGCAATGAGTGTGTCTAAATCTTAGGAGGAGCCATGCTTTTTAATTGTTGTTGGGTTGCATGACGTTGCAACATAGATAAAATTCTACTGGATGGGTTTATTGGGTGATGAATCTGGCTAGAACATTTTGAGTTATGTTATTGGACAAAGCTTCAAAGTAGGATGAAATTAAACCATTCATTCTGATGATGGCATGTGAATAATCTTTAGCAAATGGTTGACGTATTTAATGATCTAAAGGAAAAAGATGTTTGAAAAGATGCCAAATTTGAAACAAGATTTGATTAACATACAATTGCTTATAGTTGCATGATGCAGGAAGATTATGAAATAATTTATACAAGAGAAGAATATAATAGGGAATATGATACAAATATTTGAGAATAATGTCATTTCGAAGAGGTCACAAATCAGTTGCACATATCTTAATAAAATCAAGAGATTAAGAATTTTGAAAGGGCCATAAGTTGGTTGCACATATCCTTAATACAATCAATAGCTTTAATCAACTTTTTATGACTCAATTTTGATGGTCTGGATATTTTGGTCCAATATCCGGTAAACTTTTCATAAATCAGTCAGGGATTGAACCTAGGGCTTTCTATTTGTTGTTAGGATGCTCTACCACTGAGCTACTGACCTCCTTCATAACTGGTCCATTTTTTATTCAAATGAGGCTCATTTTCCAACACCCTCCCTTGATTCACACTGCAAGTGCTTGATGATGTTAACTTGGCCTAGCTCTGATACCATGTTAAAGTGTTTATGGACTAGTTAGGGGTTGAACATAAGACCTGTCATTTGCTGTTGGGGTGCTGAGATACCAGCCTTCGTGATGATTAATAGATCAGGTATGATTCATTTTCAATAATATTTTCCACTGAAGATGTCTTCCATGATTCTTTTCTACGGTGTATTTGACATTATCCTTCAGTGGGGGTCTAATTATTAAATTGTTCCTATTTATAACATATGTGTACCCTAATGGCTTCTCCTTGCATCTGGAATACAATGGTCTATGCAAGTAAGAATCTAGATCCTTAACTATCTGCTAATAAGATCTATGCCTTTCAGCTTTAACTTGCTTTTTGTGAGAAATAAATTCAGAGTTAGGACCTTCTGATAGCAATGTACACACACATAATACGTGCCACGTACATGTCTGAGCTAAAACCATACTATTTGAAAAGTATCTATGGAGGCGCCGTCGTGGAGTCTGAAAGTCACACACTTAATAATGTGGCTATGGACAACAATTTCACAGGGGAAGATTAGGGTTTTGAGGAATGTTATAGCTACAAAAAATTAGCACTGTCTGTGTAACCAGCTTTTATGCTTGAGAGAAATGTTGCTGAAATTGTTTTCAGCAACATTCCTCATCGAATTTTAACAATATAAATGTTCTTCAAACGCGAAATGCAAGAGCACCTTTATGAGCTTGGTGAATGAATGGGCCGAGCGAATTATATCTGAACATGAACCCCTCAGAAATGAATGCATGCTTACTTCACCATAACCTTCAGTGATTGAATGGAAAAACCGTGAAAATGGAGAAAGGATTTCTTTAGAAACCATATGTAAATATCTTCAAGATGATGAGTGAGAGAACATTTACTCCATATCTTAGTTTATGCTGCAAGAACCCACTATACTGCATCCTTGTGATTTGTTTCTTAGTGTAAACCTTTATTTTTATTTGATCGAAAGGGCTTATAACATTTTGACAATGAGTCTATGATGTTTGAATGCTTATTAGTTATGGTTACAGTATCATTGCTTTGTTTTATCCATTTAATTTTTCTTTTATTGATTGAGCGATTTAAAAAAAAAAATCAAACAATGGGTAAATGTTGTTAATAACATGTATGAGATTAAGGAGTCCACAAAATTAGTAACAAAGTTATTTTTGCATACAAATGTCTTTTGAATGATGTTATGTTTGAGTGATCTATTTCCTTTTTAATTTTGAATTCTTTCTTACGAGTCTTTGATTAAAATGTCTATTGTTTTTGCTAATTTGATTAAAATGTCTATTGTTTTTGCTAATCTCTCATCTTTAAATAAGGTAGTCATGGAGACAACTTTCAATATATTGATGTAATAAACATCTTCTTAAGTTAGAAACAATATAATGTAATGCCATTTCATTTTTACTAACCCTAAAGTGCAAAAACAAAATATATTTATTTGTTCAATCTTCTTTAGGCACTGCCACCAACTAATATTGTACCTAAAGATGATGTGAACTAGTCTATCACTGAACTATCAACATTTTTACTTTTCATTTTATTTATGAACTTATATATGTTTTTTTTTCGCATGGTCACAAGTGAGATTGAATTTTTCGAAATAATGTTCTTTCTTTTGCCCCAACTCTTTTGTCCACATGGTTGTCTTGACCTTTTTTCACATATCTTTCACTTTCGTTATTGGCGATTGAACACTCTTTTATGCTCATTTATTGATCTACTCAGTACTTTGTTTTATCCATGTGGTTTTTCTTTTGCCTAGCTTTTCTTCCATTGTCATTTTTTGTCATCAATAAGATTCCATGCTCTCTACTCTCATTAGGTAACTTGACATCCAAAGTAAAGTTGATGCCTCCAATGAGAAAACTCCTACTTCAGTGAATGAGATATCATATGGAACAAATGACATAATTTTAAAATTTCTTGTAATTAAATGCTTTGAATCCTTTGTATTGTCTTCATTTTAGTTTTGATGCGTTTTCCCCCCAAACTTTACATCATTAAAACACCATAATTATGCATTCTTGTATCTATTTAATGGTAGTTATAAAGCCTTCTAGCCACCTTTTATTATTTTTGCCCTACAATTCTCTTCGCTAAGTTTGCTATGAAAATTGAGACTAAGGTAATTATTTATCCACCATTTGCAAAGGGCTTCCTTCAAATACAAAGTTTATTGGCTTATTTTATCTTCACAAGATAAAGGTCGTGACATTAGATTTGCTAGTGTTCAATTACTTTTGTATCTCTCAACAAAACAATTTTAGATCTCTCAAGTGTTCTTTCAAGTTGTTATTTTTTCCATTGAGATAAAATCTTTTTGCATATAACAACTTTATTATATAACTAGCTAAGTAGACATTTTAACCTCCATTCATCCACTCCTTTAACTTGTCTATGTATAGCCCAAACAAAGTAGGGGATAGCGAACATTCTGGTTTGACACTAATGTTGCTCCTAAAGAATTTCAATTATCCTTTCCTTGTACTTATTTTTTTCTCAAACTTGACCATAACTCCTTTGAACTAGTGCCCTAGATAGACACATCGTCCCCAATTATTCTATTATACTCCACAGTTTGCTTCTAGGAATAATGTGGAATGATTTTTTAAAATCAACAAAGAAAAAATAATTATTCCCCTTGTTTTATCTCATACCTTCTTAGTGAAATGTCTAAAAGTGATGTAACAATAAATTGTGTAGTGTTTTGGCTTAAAACCAACTTGCCATTTTTTTGTCTTCTTGTCCTTTTCTACCCAATTGCTATATTTGTGTTCTACCATACTCCCAGAAAGGGTTAAAGTATGATAATTTAATGGGTTCTTGACATCTCCACTATTGAAAAGAGAAATGATGACAATGGTTATCCAATTTGTCAAAAAGTCTTTCTTAATGATCCCATTGAACATGCTTTTGATATGTGGTGTGAATACTTCAAACCCCACTTTAGGTATTCAACTTGTAACCCACCTATGTTGTGCAATTTACCCATTGCTAGACTTTAATCCCTTAATATTCATTGTCAATAAATTTTTAGTCATTATATTAATTATGGTGGGGTTGTCTTTATCTTTGGTCTCACTTGTACAATAGTTTTGCACACTTTAGCCATTCAGAACTTGTAATGTTATTTTTCTGCAAGTCTACTATTTTGTTGCTATTCCCTCCAAAAGCCTCTCATATTATGTTTCCTAAGAGATCAATTATTTCTTGTTTGCATGAACTCTTCCTTTTTATACATCACTTAACTTTTTATAAACATTTTTAGTTTCCTTCTCCCTTCCCAAATTATTTGTCATTCTCTTTTCCACCTTGCATTTTTATCATAACACAGGTTTGCTAGAAAACTACTTTTGTTGCCTCTTTTAGGTCTAGATCTCTTGCATGGACTTAGTGCTTTGTGAATATTGTTATTGAAATGTCACTAATTATTTTTCTTTATACTAGATATGTTTTGATTAAGTTACATCAGGAAGGGCCTGAACCCATTACAAAATAGCTATGGAGGCTAAGTAGAAGGGTCTCACATGCGGTGAGACAATAGAAAAATTAAAGACAAAAACTAAAAGTAAAGACCAACAAAAAACACAGAAAAAAGAAATGGGACCAGCCAAAGACCAACAACCATAGTTTATACTAGATATGTTATTATCTTCTATTTTTTTAATTACTTTTTGAGTGTTCTAAAATTTTCTCAATTCTTATGTGTCATAAGGATAGTGCCTTAGGACATTTTATTTTGATTTTGGTGGTTCTCATCTCATTGGTTACTCTCTTTGCATATCAATCTTTACATATATTGGATTGTGATTATATTTAGGTTTATAAGGTAACTATCACTTCCACCTCCTTTAGCCTTGGCATAGTACTTTGCGAACAAGTAGCATAATCAACCATGCTTAGACCAATATGACATGTGGCATTCATTGAGTTTGTCCATGATTTTATATGATTACATATGATCAAATTATAAAAGTTGTATAACCCAATAATTCTACTCCACAATGTGTGATACCTTGTCTTCTATCCTGTGAGACCCTTTCCCATTGTTGATTATCTTTTCCCTTTAGCCATAATCTAATGATTTTTCCCCCATATTCATGTTTAGGTAAAGAGCCTAGTTATTTGTTATTTTTGCATTAAATTTCCCTATTATAATGACCTCCTAAGGTGTTAAAAACCAACTTCCCTTTTTAAGGTTGAATATGGATCCTTGCAACCCAAATTCTCTTATATTATTTTGAACCATAGGTGTGAAGTAACAAGCAAGACTAATTGTTGATTCATTGTAAGTTATCTTCATCCATATGTATTAATTACTTGGATCTTCCTTTTCCACTTTTATAATTCTTCCCCATGATTATCTTATTAGAATTGCCACTCCTTCATGCTCTTTGCCACTTTTTTTATTCATTCCAAACTAAACCCTTCTTATATCCTTCACATGTGTATAGGAGTGAATTTGCACCCCTCTTGCAAATTCCCCTTTTACATCCCCCACCTTAGAAAAATAAAATTTGACCAAGTAATTCCACATTCTCATTCCGAACCCCATCCACTTGGTGCTTGTTTTTAGTGTCGGTGGGGGAATTTTTGTTAGGGATGTGCACATGACGCATGGACGTCTGCACTACACACTGCCATCCTAATAGGATTCATGCCTTTGGAATCTGTAGAGGCATTACGTTCTCCATTAGCAACGAAACATAATGCCCCTACGCCTTCCTACCGACCTTTGAATGGATCTTTCCCTCCCATTTCATCTTCAAATGGCTATGCTTCACTTTCAATCCATCCTCTTAGCAATTATTGGTCTTCTTCACACATTCTGAGATCTGCTTAGCAATTCTTGATCTTCTTCACACATTCAAAGATATTCTTAGCAATTCTTGATCTTCGACACACGATTTCCCTCACTCCACATTCTTGCAACCTCAAGCTACTTATTGCACTATTGGCTTCATGATTCCAACAATCACAACATTCTTCACATCTACCACAAAAGTTGGAACTTGGTGTCTTGCGAGATTGCTTTCGACGTTGTTGCGGCTACATCGACTTTGCCATAGTTGAAGACTTGCATTCCTCTCTCATTGGCCTTGAGTGCCTTTGGTCGAGGGTGGTAATGATTTCTTATTACTATTTTGTTGTTTGATTTGAGTAGCGTAGTGCCTCTTGTAGTGTTTGGTTTCAAATATGTTCCAACATTGTTTTCTTTATCGTATTTCTACATATCTATCTATATGGCTATTTGTGGAGGTGGAAACACCAAAGCAGGGGTTTGATTGCAGCAAACCCCTATACAACCCCAACATTTTTCCCTTCTCTATTTTGTGTAGGTACTCATTCATGTGGAGTTTGTTGGTGAACTGGACTCCTCATGAGTTAATCTTCATCACCTTCATTCTTGTCATTTTTATATCATCTTTTCTATGATTTTAGTCATTCTATTATTTATCATTTTAGTTATCATCTTTAAACCTCAACTGCTAAGTTGTTAGTAGGTTTTTGACACTTTTCACTACCCTTATACACTTTCTATTTGTATGGACACTAGCGCACCTGTGAGATGCCAACGCGCCATGTTGTCATCCCTGATCTACGCTATTGTCCTCTGGAAGTGCACCGTCGAAAAAATGGCCACTTGTCATTTTCATGGTCTTTTTAGGCTTGTCCTCTTGATGTTAGATCTATTTTTCTTTGATTCATTGATGCAATGTGGCTTAAACATTTACATTAGGTCTTTAAAATAAAAATAATGACGTCTTGTGAAAATGTTGTAACACATTTTTACACTTTTCTAGACTCTATTAATTACAATTCACCTAAAAATCACCTTTTTACTCATCATCAAGTCCTATTTTGAAGTGTTGTAAAGTCTTGTAACAAGATTTCACACTTTTCTAGGCATAATTTCACTATTACAACTTTCTTATACTTTATTTGACCCCTTTATGCCCTTATAAGGCTTAATTAAGTGCATTGTTGAATGTAAACCCGACAAACAACATTAAATATAACTTAATTCCCGACACCCACATTTAAGTCCAAGGTGGGACCCATTCGCCATGGGTGGCAAATGAGTCCCCCTTGCTCCAAATTCAAAATATTTCAAATTTCCTTTTGGGTTTTTATTTAAAATCACTTGATGTCGGCCTGTGATGAGGTATTAATGGGTTACTAAGGCACAAGATTATATAAATAAGTGATTTTCACCTCATTTTACATCTCCTCATTCATTCAAGCAATCTCATACAATCATACATCACATCCAAGCATTCAAGCACTTTACAACATCAAATCAAGCATCAATCAAGCATTCAAAGGTAACCATTGACATATCTTTAGAATTTCATCCACAAGGGTTTGGTAAGTTGTCACGACCCCTATTTTTATGGTTCATATTTTATAATGTTTGATTAAATTAATTAGCAATGAAATAAAAGTGCAATGAAATAAAGAGGAATTAATTATAATTTAACTATAGATTTTATTTATTCCAAATAAATGATGTTTGGTTATTTAGAATGACTACTTTATTCCCAATTGAATGAAATTTATTTATCATTTATTTAGAGCAAATATTTAATTTGCAAGTAAATAATATTTTTGTATTACTTATTAAGGGTAAATATTATTGTTACAATTTAAAGATGACATTTCTTTAGTATTTACTGTGGATAATTACATAGTTGCAATTAAAATAGAATTCTTTATTATTACCTTTAAAAGAGGAAATTAATAACGAGAAAACACAACTACTTCATATTCTTCTTGAATTGCTCTGCAAAAATAAGTAAAAAATGGCTGCCAAATAGAAGTTTTAGATTTCAGTATATTAAAAAAAAAATATAGTAGAAATAAGAAGAGAAATATAGGGGAAAATGAAAGAAGGAGAGGAAGATTCTTCAGAAAGAAAATTCCAAGGGAAGAAAGAACGGGAGAAGAAGTAGAAGAAGGGAATTTTCAACTAGAGGCAATTTTTTTCCAGGTTTTTAAATCTCTTCTATTGCTTTTAATTTCCAAAGTGTGAGAAAGATTGTCTGTATTGTTAAAAGATTTAATTCTTTTCGAAAATTGTTGTGCATAATTACTATATTGAGTGCTTGTTGTATGAAATTCATTGGCATAGTTGTACAATTTGTGCATTCCTTCATTTCCTTATATATATATATATATATTGCAAATCTGTGTATTGTTTATAGTATGCCAGATTTATGTTGATTCTTTAAGAAAAATCCTATCTCAGATTGTGATACTATTATATGTTCAAATATATGTATATACATACACCTACCTATGTAAATATATACATATATTTACATATATAACACTTATCTTTTAAATAAAATTAAATGACAAAGCCTTATACTGACATATTTGTTTTGGATAAAATGAAAGGCAGATTTTAAAGGGACTGAGGTTTTATAACTACAAATAATGTATGTATATATTAAGTGTGAATATATGTTTTATATAAATATATTTAGATGTTTATTCAAATGGGTATGGGTATATATATATATTGTTATTTACCAATTATGCTGATGCTGGAAAATTGAATGGTAATTACTTATATATATATATGTGTGTGTGTTTATATATATTTGTGTATGTATTTATATGGATTATGCTGAGAATTAGATGACTGTATTTTTTTTAAAGTAAATATTTATTTACATGGCTGAAGTTGTATTTATTACTTCGCTGAAAGTGTGATTTCTTGAAGTATATATATATATATTTGTGTATGTATTTATATGGATTATGTTGAGAATTAGACGACTTCATTCTTTCAAAGTAAATATATCTTTATTTTTTTTTAAAGTAAATATTTCTTTGCATGGCTGAAGCTATAATTATTACTTCGCTAAAAGTGTGATTTCTTGAAGTGTCTATAAGTATGTAAATATACACATTTAATTAAATATATGTATATATCTTTTTGTTTAAAAAGAATAGATTGTACGTTACTTCAGCTGTAAATGTAAATATATATTTATATATATATGTATAGAAAAGAATACAAATACAATAAGTGTGAGAGCAAGATTGAAAACTTGAAAAGAACAGATGTAGAAAGCTGACTTGCAATAATAAATATTTTTGTTTAAGTAGATATGTTTCTATAATGGATTATTTTACCTAAGAGTAATTGTGCAAATATATAAATATATATGCATACGTGAATGCAAATATGGGTAGACTTTACTTCCTACTATATATAGAATTTTGATTGGTGAATGTTTCCTTTAAAATTATATAACTCCATTGTTTTAGACTAAACCATTAATAGATATGGAATATTGGCTACCTTGAAAGCAAGAACACACTTGCTTATAAATTTATTTTTTATGCGTTACATGAATTGGGTAAGTTTTGTTCCTTCAAAATATTTACATCTCTGCCTAAAAGTTTTTTTTTGTATAAATGTCGTGCAAATCTGTTATTTTAGATTGAACCATTTAACTTGGAAATGACTTATTGATACCTTGGAAAACAAATAAGCAATTACACATTTGCATTTAATTACCTATATCCATAGAAATGTTAGAGGAAGGATTAAACCGAGTCAAAGTGAGTTATAGAAACTAGAGTAGAATTTATTTCTTGTGAGCATTTCTCTTATGAATATGGAATTTGTGACATTTTATAACATTAGATCTATATATATATATATATATATATATAGAATTAGATTTCAATTCACCCATGCATATTATGTATTGTGAATCAATTGTGAATTTTACAAAAAGATGGAAAAATGTTGACTCATACCTTACCATATTATTTAAGTTTAGGTTTAATGATGACACTCTTCTCATGCATTTTGGTTTATCTCACTTAGTTGATCTTGTGATTTATTGCATAAGAACGCATATTCATATATATTCATTAGCTTATATATGTATTCTCATACATACATGAGCTATACCTTCTAAATTCCTTATAGTATTATTATTTATTGCTAAAACCTCTATGAATCATCAAGTTTAGAAGTAAACATTCTTGTTATAATTATATAGGCATGTGTGCATTCTAGCAAACCTAGGATTACTTTCATGAAGCCTTATGTGATTGGCCTATAGCTTTCACTGTACTTGTGGGATATTTGAGAGGTCGTTGGAGGTAGAATTTATTTGCAAATACTTGGGAGCAATTCATGATAGTGTTGGCATTACCTTACTTCCATATGCAAGGATGATGCATTGGTGAAACTTGAAAATGTTACTTGTAGATTTATGTGCTTTGTAAAAGAACTTTCATATGATCCTTGTGTTATAGAAATATGTAATGAATGGTAATGTCAATTGAGACAGTATGGTCATTTCCCGTGAGGCATCTTGTAACCATTGAAACTTTGTAGCCAGTAAGGCTCGACCAGTGATACGTTTCATTAAGCTAGTGAGACACTTTTACGAGTTTTTTTTCATCCCTACGAGGGTTTTCCACTCATGAAAATATTTATGTTATGATTTCTTGTGGATGCACTTATGATCTTACTATTTCCTTAATTTGCATTACAATATTTGAATTTACATGTATTGCTATGATGATAACACTTGTGTAAGCCTACATGACTAAATCTAATGAAGGTACAACCTTGTTTAATATATTTGATTCATTAATGTATGATATTCCATTGAATTTAGTGATGAAAGTAATTTAATCATTCCTCATACTCCACATCTTTTTATAATAATTTTATTCTATTAAATTATTTTGGCAATTAGGGGTTATAATTGGTAATTGAAATTTTTGGTCCTTACATAAGTTGATAGAATTTGCATGTTATTAGTTTATCTTTCTCTTTCATTTCGTTATTTCATTAAGGGTTTGATTACCAAAGTGGGGTTTGACCAAGGAAAACCCCTATTTGCTAACTCTCAACCATTTTCCCCCTTTGTGCATGTGTTTTGAATGCATATTTATCAAGCATTTAGGTGTTGAAAAGTGGAGAACAAGTCAACTAGGTGCTCCAAGTAAAATCAACCATATTTCAAGCTTGGAGAAGACTTTATGTCTATTTCTTGTAGAATTGACTTCGACAACCCGACAAGCAGACATTTCCAGATCTGGTGTTATAGAGTTGTCTCCTGATTTCTTAGAATTTTGGGAGAGGACTGAATCACCATCAGTGGCGAATGAGTCCCACCTCAAGACTGAAAATATAGGTTTTTTCATATTCCAGATCCCAACAGTTAGAAATTGGTTCTTGACAGTTTTTCACCAGTAACATGACTGATTCGCCACCCTAGGCGAATGAATCCCACTATTGATTTTTAGTAATTGCAAACAACATTTAGTCCATTCCAGATTCCTCAAATCTTGCCTAGGTGCACTCTAATTCAACCTTTCTCTTTCTGTTTTATATTTTGTTCATTCTTAGTTCATTGTTTGCATATCATAGTGTGTTTTCAAACATTGCATTCATCTTAGGTTTTGCATTCATAATTGTTCAATTTCATAGTTTAGTTTAATTCACATCATTCCATTTAGTACTAATCACATTACACATTTCCTAATTTGAGTGAACTAGTTAGATTCTTTGGCCCTTGCTTTCTCCTTTTAGGTGAAAAAACCTAGACATGCTAGAAAGTCCTAGAGAGCCAAAAATCTATGGTTCAGGAAGATAGCTATCTGAGGTACAGTTTGGGTTCCAAAAGCCTGCTCATTTAACCCCATTAAAACTCTCAGATCAGTAGAGTGATAGAAGCACTAAGATTACTCTTCATTCTCTATCCTTGACGTTCAACGCTTGTCCAACTTGAGGGAGACTAGGGTAGCCTTCCACTTTCATCTCTTCGTGACTTAGGGCCTTGGTGTGGTCGATCCACCTCTACATTTTGGTGAACCTGATGTGAACCATTTTGGTTCCATTTGGCAGTGCTGAAAGACCCTTTCCTTGTATCCTAGGAGTGTTGTGAGGCACCTAGCCTTGCAACCCAACCTACGACCCCTAGTGGCATAGCTGGAAGGTTCCATAAGCATCACAGAATAACACCTTGAGTGGGTCACCGTCTAACTACAAAACCTTGGGGGCTCCTGTGAAAGCTCTATCTAGTATACGAAGAAACGACCTCCTTCTTACATCTACCCATCCCATTTGTGCAACCTGTGAGTGGATCTCCTACCATAACATTCACCTCGTAGGACTTGCTGATGAATTCCATCAGAGAACCATCTCCCTTATACATCCCCGCATGAATCAATGGAAAAACCATAATAGGTGTCCTCATTGACCCTACGTTTCAGGTGAATGTCATCACTGAGGAGATTATACTGAATAATTTCTTACACAAGGATGGGTATGATGAATCTAGGAGCACTATTCATACACATGATGGTCTTTCCATTCCTCCCATCGATTGCATCACCTTGTCAATCTTAGTTGGGCCTAGAACTGTAAATGCACTCTTTGACATAATCCTGAGGTCTAAACTCTTCAGGGTGAAACTAGGTATCCCTTAGTTGGTCGCTATGAATGCAATTCCCTCGATAGTTCACAAGTGTCTAAAGTTCTCCCATGAGGGTTCAATGCATGTAGTCCACGACATCGGTTATAGATTGTCAATTGCACATGGGGGCTACTCACTGGATCACTTTTGGCCTGCCCCTATTGGTCTACTTTCTCCTAGGATGGACCTCTTGTACCAAACTTATGTGAAGTACAAGAGTGGGGGCATAACGCCAAAGGTGAGATACACTCCTTCTCCCTGTTCCATTTCGCATAGAGCTTGTCTCAAGGCAGATAGTGAGGTCACCTTGGCTCAAAAAAGGGAAGAAGAGAAGCACGCCCAGGGCCCTTCTCCTTCTTCTTTTTTGTTCCACCTGTCACTTCCTCTCACTCTACTACAACACCATCAACTTGATCCTAGGAATTTGCTAGAGAGTTTGATGGTGCCTGCTTGGAAAAAGCCCAAGCATCCAACATTTGAACTTCTCATCTTACCCATGGTGCCTCGACCTTTTTGATATGGTAAGGAGAAGGTTCCTCATGGAGCGTCCTCTATGTCTCAGCCTTCGTAGCCTCCTACCGCTCCTGCTTCTCAGGTAGTGAATGGGAAAAGGCCCGCTACTAAGGTGTTAGAGTCAGCTCGCCCCGCTGTTGTTCCACCATCCTCTCAACCTCTCCCTCATGTTCTCATCCAAGATTCTCTCCCTCCAATGGAAACGACTGTGATGGATACTCTGATGATTGAAACAAGAGTCTTTTGTACCTTCTCAGCCTGTGGTTTCTAGCTCCTAGAGTCGTAGAAACCATCTTGCGTATGAGTGCAAGTGTCGGAGAAAGGTTCTAGCCACTGAGCAGGCCACTTTGCAAAATAAGGAAGAGGAGTCAACAACTCCTACTTCGAAACCTTCTGTTGTGTCCTCTTCCCTCTCTACTTTAGTTCCTTCAGCTTCAGTCTTTCTTTCGGCTCCCACCGCGAGTGTAAATGATCCTCACCCAAAAAAGGTGCAGGTGTTTTATTGCTCCTTCGATTGAGCTGCCCATTTTGATGTACCTTCCAAATATCCTATCATTTTCAAAACCTGTGGACATGCTGAATACCTCGGTGGTGTCCACCGCAGTTTTCTCCTCTTCCTCCATGCCCTCTACTTCATCTATGGGGATCTCACATCCTCTGATGAAGCAGAAAATGAAGGATGACCTTGCTAGTAATGGGGGTCAGAAGAAGGGCTCGCCTTCTTCGGAGGGTGGTTCTACATTGACTTGTGTTAGGGCTTAGTAACGAAGGAAGCCCTGGTGTCCCTGGAGTTCGGCATTGCTCCCAAGTCATTCGGTGAGCCTAGCAGTGGATCTCAGGTGCTGCCTCCCTCGCCCATTGAGTTGACACATGACACTCCTGTGAAGTGCATGTTTAATTCTATGGATGAGGTCCTAACCCTATCAGTGATTTTTGTGAGATCGTTGATGTTCACCCCATATGAACTGAGTGGAGAAGACCTCGAGGGGTCTTCTTCCTCGACTCTTGTTATAGGAGGGTTAGACGGTTCCCCCCTTGATATTTCTCTCTTTCAAGATCATCCACCCTCCTCGTACAATGATCTAGATTGGGAGAACAATGCCCTCTTGGTTGATGAGGACTAGGGGGTGCCTCTTCTTTATCTGTAGATTAGATTGTGTGTGTTGTGTTGTGTTCCCCCATGCTTGTGTTATGTGTTCCTGGATGACCCTTGTCACCTTGTAGGTGCTTGGATACAGGAGTGTTTTTTATGTCCTAAAACTTCCTCTATTTGTCACATCATTCTTCCTCTGTTGTGTATTGATTTTTGACAATTGGGGATGATGCAAAGTGTTGGGGGAATTTAGGCCTCCCTTCCATGTTGACCCATTTTTTAATTTTTATTTTGTCTTCATGTGCCTTCTTCATATGGTTTGATATAGTAGGGGGTTGATGACAGTTCATTTATATACTATTATATCTATTTATCTATATTTATGAGTAGCTTTGACCTTGAAATATCAGATCGCTTTTATTCCTTGTTCATGATGTTATTGTCTCTTCTTTCTTTGTGCTTATCTTTCATGCTTGTTTCATAATGTTGTGGTGCTCATGTGTTGTCCCTCGCGTGTGCAACAACATTACCACAGTTACATCTTGTTATTTTTTGTGGGCCACAACATCACTTTTTCATTCTTGTGTTTCTCTCCTTAGAATGTCAAATGCCTTTTGTGCTTGGCGCATACTATCCTAACGGGGGGCTATCATATCACTTCGATTTTCAGAAAATACATTTGGTGGCCAACAAATATTTTCTTGAAAGTCTTTTCAAAAATCACTTTCCTTAACAAGGACCCCCAGCGGAATACTTTTCCTTCATCATGGGTTCGTAAAGAAATAATTTAAAAAACTTTCCTTTGAGGAGGGAACACCTTTTCTTGCAGGTGAATTTATGACCTTCCCCTTGTGAGGGGACCTTCTTCCTTTTGAATTCCTTGATGAAGTGAATATCTTTCAAAAGGATTCCTTGATGCCGAATTGATTTATGAAAAATACTCTTGTACTTTCAAATTGAGCATCCCTTGAGTGGACCCCTTTTATTTTAAAGGGTTCCCAAGGGACCCCTTTGAAATCTCTTCCTTCAATTATCTGACTGTTTGTGTGACTGTCTGCTTGCTTTCCTACGTGGATTTTTTTCTAACAGGTTTTGTCTACAGATTGACATGTTGCTTTGCAGGTGCACCTATGAAGCTGCTTTCCAATCTGACTCTGCGGAGTCCCTCACACTGGGATTCCTTCATAAGAGTACCTTGGGGCACCTTTTTTACAGGTTCGAGGACCTGTGAAGTGCTTACATCCTGTGGTATTTGTCCATAGTTGGCCTACAGGCCTTCAGTCCACTTTGTTTGATCCTCCTCAGGAGAGAGTACCTATGAAGCCATTTACCTACCTTGCGATTTTGAGCTCACTAGATTGTGGTCTACTTCCTTGAAGGTTCAGGTATATGTTTCTAAACTCTTTTGATCTACTTTATCAAATACCCATTGGCACTCATGTTCGTTAAAGTAGGGAAAAAATGTATAAGAGTGAATTTGCACCCCTTGTGCAAATTCCCCTTTTACACCCTCCACCTTAGAAAAATCAAATCCAACCAAGTAATTCCACATCTTCATTCCAAACCCCATCCACTTGGCACTTTTTTTTAGTGTTAGCGGGGGAGTTTCTGTCGGGGATGTGCACACGACATGCAGATGTCTGCATTGCGTGCTATCATCCTCATAGGATTCCTACCTCTGGAATCTGCAGAGGTGTTACGTTCTCCATTGGTGACAAAACATAACACCCCTACACCTTCCTACCAACCTTTGAATGACTCTTTCCCTCCCATTTCATCTTCAAATGTCTATGCTTAACTTTCAATCCATCTTCTTGTTGACGTCCCAAATGGCACAACAACATTACAAGTAGAATATTGCTATCCTGCTTCTCCTAAAAGAGAAAGGCAACACATGGATGCCTTAGCTCCCAAGGTCTTGGTAGTTGGGTCTCAACTGTGCTGATGTCCCTCAGTGGTCAATGTAACAATAATATTCAAGGGGCCTGCTAGTGTTGAGCTTTTGGACTGTTGTGGCTTAAACATGAATTTAAATCTACTCTAATCGAGGTTTTCAAAGAAATAGAAAAAGATGGATCAGGGCTTTGGGATAGAAAAGAATGACAATTCATCCAAATTAACCAGACCTGTTGCCTTTCAAGGAATTCCTAACTAAAACTATAGAACAAACTTAACTTGTGACTAACACACAGTTTCATTCATTCGCAGTGCTGAGTTCAATAGCAGTTTGCCATTTACCATTCAAATAAAACATAAAATCCAACTTCATTCCTTGAGAGCTTCCCAAATCGGATGATTAATTCAAGAAAAACACCATTCTGAAACACAACATGAAGTAGATTAAGATTTGGTTGCCACTACTGTCAGTGAAACATATAGGCAACATTTACAAATCTAGCACAATCACCAGTGTACATAAAATCTGTGGCTCCAAATTGCTTCCATTTACACTAAGGAAACTGAAAGATACATTAGTCAATCTCACTCCTAACTACCAGTTCTACTCTAAGAGTTCTACTCCTACTACTTTCTAACCCTACAAAGTTCCTACCTGGAAGTTCTAACCTTTACAAAGAGGCCAAAATGACTTATATACAAAATGTACAAGAAAGGATGCGTTGTCCCCCGCACTAGGGTTTTACAAAATATCTGTCTCGTTGCAGGAAGGTCGGCCCTCAAATCTTTGTGGAAAGTCAAAACTGCATTCAATGTGAATCTTGTTGTCCATACTGATGCAAGATCTTTGGGAAAGATCTGTAGATCCTTTGCATCTGCAACATTAACTATCTATCTGCGTGTCCATACTCGAACTCCCTCTGAAATATGCCTTCAATGCTCTAGAATATATTCATTAATAATGATCTAGCCCCTTTCCAGTAGTCGCCACAGCTGTCCCTCTAAGTCACGGTTTTCTCTTTACTCTTCGGCCTCCCTTTCTGTTATGGAGTTCTTTGTATGTTGACCATCCTCTGGCAGCACCATCGAGCCTCCTGTAGATCTGAACACCATCGCCTAAGCCAATCCCTCATCATTCGTTCTCAGAAGAAATCCATCTTATCTGCATTCTGTTAGTCTCCCCATAGGGGTAGTCAATCAGTCAATGGTCCATCTTGGCTCCCCCTGATTGGACGATCACCTGCCACGTAGGATCTCGAGCGGTCAAAAGGTGGTTCACTTGGAAATTGCACATCGGTGAGACACCCCTGGTGTCTCCCCAATGTGATTTCATCTCACAATAGTTATTGGCAAGACTTCTTGTTCGACCAGAGGTTGTGACGAGTCCTTATCGGTCATACCGATATCCTTCTTCGCATGGGGAATTGATCTTCAATGTCAGGGAGACCATCGTTTGTCATTGTGAGCTCATGGAGAAGTCACTCATTTCGCTTGGAGTCTCCCCGAGTTCCTTTTTACTCTCCCTGGGCTCACTTTGTTCTTTCGGTGTGACACTGGCAAGTCAGTGGGACGTTTGGCTGAAGGCGAAATCTCTGGGTGAGCTTCCTTGTGTCAGTGAGACACCATTGGGTCGGGGAGACCCTATCCCGAACTCCTATTCTCTTACTGAGCCCATTTCCTTTTGGTGTGACCTTTGCTCATCGCCAAGACCTTGTGGCAAGCCCAGATCACTACATCAATGCTGCCCTCATTGTCGTGACCTCACCCCTTCGGCCAGGCATTATGCTGAAGGAATCACCCTTGGCGATCTTTTCATTTTGCTGAGACCCTTCTCTAGTCATGCCAAGATGGGTTTTTTTGCTTCACATGCATCGCTGTAGCGCTCTCTGGTCGGGGAGATTTCCTGCAGACACCTAATGTCTTAGCGAAAGCTTTACTAGCTCATCCCTTTGTTGCTGTAACACACTGATCGTCTCGTCGAAGACCACCGATGGAATCCCCCCTTTGCACTGTGTCGGTGTGACTTTCCTTCTTCGCTAAGACCTTCTGGCGAAGACATGATCCTTCACCGAGCCCTTCATGTTTCGGTGAGACATCCACCATTCGGCGAGACCTTCCACTGACTTCATACCTCTTGGCGAGCTTCCCTTGTGTCGCCGAGACCTTTCTCGTTCACCAGGACTTCTTGGCAAGCTATCCTGCTTTGCCAATATATGGACCCTCCTTGTGAGGGAGACTCCTAACGTTTGGTGAGAGATTATGGTGAATCCAGAATCCTTTGGCGAAGACATATTGATGGAATCCCCTCACGCTATGTCACTGTGACTGGAGCCGCTTTGTGAGACGCCACCCCCAAGCAATTGAGTCTTGCCAAAGTGCGTTTGCTTTGTTGGCAGTCGGTGAGACCTTGTGGACTCGCTGAGACATCATACTGACGAACAGATCTCTCTGTGATGGACAACTTTCCCCATCAATCGACGAGACCAAGAGACTTCGCCCAAACCTTGTGCTGAAGAAGATGACTCCCGCCGAAGGTCAAATCTTTGATGGTGGTGCGGTAGTCGGTGAGACTTCATGGATTCACAAAGACTTCTTGGTGAGGAGAGAACATTGTGATGATAGTGTATGCCTTTTTCCGCTCGTCGGTGAGACCCAAAGATCTCGTCGAGACTTCTCTCCAAAGGAAACCGCTCATGTCGATAGGAAATCCATGTCGTCGGGACAATGACCCCTGTCTTGTCGACAAATCCTGCATATGATTCTTGATCGTTGTGATACCTCTGGGATCCTGCCGATAGGAAACATAAATGAAAATTTGTACCAAACAAACCATGAGCCAGTGAAACCGTGATAACCCTACGCCGATAAGATGCATAATGGGGAGTATTCTGATTCCTTGGGATTTCGAACATTCAGAGCCAAGCCACCAGTCGGTAAGAGGTTAGAAAAATCTTGCCGACCTTTGCCTTAGCGGATTTTCAGGACCAACTAGAATGGAGAATGTGTTCGAGCTAAAATCCCTTGGAAAATGTCATCATGTATAGGGTTTAATCCTACATTCAACAAAGAAAACCACAGTAAAGATCATACCAACAGTAGTCAATTAATCAGAAACATCATTGAAACGAATCCCATGCTAGTAAGGTGCAGTTAAATTCAAAAACAAAATGATCCTACCAACAAGTTCGGGTTTCAGGTTGACCCGCAAAATCCAAGCCAGGGAGGAATTTTGGAGAATTCTGAGTTAGGCGGATTCCAGTGGAATAAACATGAAAAAACCCACTAGAAACTTAATCCGATCATTATCAAACTAGGAACAACATGCAAGATCTTCAAAATAGCATGAAGGAAACATAAAATGAATCATTATTTATTAACTTCTTGTTACTCCATACCTTTTCACATTCCACCAGATTCTGGGGAAATCCACGCAGGACCGAATTCCGCGAAGGAGAAGACATTTCGGAAAACCCGGAACAAATAGGGAACAACGGATTTCGGGAAAATCTGGTCCATGCAAAATTCTACAAAAATATGGACCAGGAGGAAATCGGTGAAAAAAAAATGCCTAGCCGGAGTTCAAGTGAGATCCAGGAAAATCCAGATGGGGTAGAAAATCCTGAACTCAGGAGAAAACCTGAATTCCAACTGAGGCAGAGCCAAAAAAAATTAGATTAGACAAAACAAAATATAAAACAAGGAGAAATAGAAGAACACCCAAAAGCAAAGAAAATAACAGAGGCAAAGAAACCAAAAGAAAAGGGGGACCCATTTTGATCCAAATCAAAGTGGGGTGGTTATGCAAGGCATAACACTTCTTAGCAATTCTTGATCTTCTTCACACATTCCAAGATCTTCTTAGCAATTCTTGATCTTCTTCACACATTCGAAGATCTTTTTAGCAATTCTTTATCTTCTACACACAATTTCACTCTCACTCCACATTCTTGCAACATCAAGCTACTTGCTGCACTATTGGCTTCACGATTCCAACAATACAACATTCTTCACATCTACCACAAAAGTTGCAACTTGGTGTCTTGCGAGATTGCTTTCAAACATCAACTCTGCCATAGTTGTAGACTTGTATTCCTCTCTCATTGGCCTTGAGTGCCTTTAGTCGAGGGTGGTAATGCTTTCTTATTACTATTTTGTTGTTGGATTTGAGTAGTGTAGTGCCTCTTGTAGTGTTTGGTTTCATTTTCGTTCCAACATTATTTTCTTTATCATATTTCTGCATATCTATCTATTTGGCTGTCTGTGGAGGTGGAAACACCAAAGAAGGGGTTTAACTATGGAAAACCCCTATACAACCCCAACATTTTTCCCTTCTCGGTTGTGTGTAGGTACTCGTTTGTGTGGATCTTGCTGGTGAACTGAAATCCTCATGAGTTAATCTTCATCAACTTCGTTCTTGTCTTTTCTATATCATCTTTTCTATCATTTTAGTCATTATGTTATTTACCATTTTAGTTATAATCTTTAAACCTCAACCGCTAAGTTGTTAGTAGGTTTTTGACACTTTTCACTACCCTTATACACTTTTTGTCCATATGGACACCAATGCGTCATGTTGTCATCTCTGATCTACATTGCTATCATCTGGTAGAGAGTTATTCGAGGTATAGTTTGGGTTCCAGAAGCCTGCTCATTTAGCCCCATTAAAACTCCCAGATCAATAGAGTGATAGAAGCACTAAGAGTGCTCTTCATTCTCTATCCTTGACATTCAATGCTTGTTTAACTTGAGGTAGACTAGGGCATCCTTCCGCTCTTGGCTCTCTGTGACATGGGGGCTTGGTGTGGTTTTTCCTCCTCCTCTACAACATGTTCATGTGTTTTGACAATAAGTATATTTTACCTCTACTATGGGCCCCAACCTTAGACCTCTCCTCCAAGGGTCATCCCTATAGATTCTAGCATACCATTATAATATGTTTCCAAGGGGCCCCACCTTCATATTTATTGTGTGACACTTTGTCACTGAACTAAGATTTCCTACTATATAACCATGCCCATTTCTTGTACTTCTTGTTGTTACTACTTTCTCCCATTCTTTCCTTTTTCTTTTAATTGTTGTAATGGAACTAAGCCCATTCTTAAAATAAATAATAATTAAATGACCTATTCGATATGTAGAAGCTTTACAAGTTGACAAATTTGATTGGGAATTTGTTGTCTCATTGTTGATTATTTCTTCTCATAGCAATATTTACATATATTATATTGTGACTAGTTTTTATTTATATAGCTCCCCACTTCCACCTCCATGAATCTTGGCATAGTACTTTATAAACAAATAACATAATCAATCACATTTTTATCATTGTATGTTTGACATGAGATGCTCCCTAAGTTTAACTATGAGTTATGTTTGATATTTCTTGAGTCTAACCATTCTTTTATGCCATCACATATTTAATCAAATTATAGAGGCTACATAATCCCAAAACAAATCTCTATTGTGTGTGACATCTCCACTTATATCTTATGAGATCAATTCCTGTCATCTTCTTCCTCTAGCCATAATGGATTGTTTTTCACCCCTTGTTTCTATGGTAATAAGCCTAGTTATTTATTGTTCTTGCATTAAGCATCCTTATTAGAATTACATATTCTAAAGTGTTATAAATTGATATGTCACTTTTTAGTGTTGCATATGGATTCTCAAAGTCCAAATCATTTTTACCATATGATTTTGGATTATGAGGTGAAAAGTAACAAGCTACAAGAATAGTTGTTGCTTGGATATTCCTTTTCTAATTTTATGAATCTTCCCATGTTTCTCTAACTAGAACTATCACTCCTCTATGCTCTTTAACATTTTTTGTTAACTCATTCCAAAGTGAAACCTTTTTATATCCTTCAAAATTTGAAACTTTGTAACTCTCATATTCATGTGTTTTAGCAAGAATATCGACGATGTTTCCCTCTCCTATGGCCCCAATCCAAGACCACTCCTACAAGGGAAACCCCTACAATTATAGCTTACTATTATAAGGCACTCTCAAGGGGCCTTTTATTCCTATTCATTATGTGAAAATTTTCATTGAACCAAGTTTTCCTATTAAATAATCAAACTCTTTTTCTTACATTTGACATTGTTACTAATTTCGCCCATTCTTCTCTTATTTATTATAGATGTTGCAATGGAAAAAAAGTCAATTCTTAAATAAAATATAATAATTTATATGGCTTATTTGAGACGTAGAATATTTACAAGTTGAGGGAAAAAATCATTAGGTATATGTAGAACTTGTGAATAAGAAGCGGTTTAAGTTTCTTGAGAATCTATAAAAAATAGCCCAACCAAAAAAAAAAAAGATTTTTTTTTAATAAATTTATCTTTTAAAAAAAAATCCTTGCTATGGATTTATATAATTTTCCTTTGCTATGTATTTCTTTAAATATATTTATTTTTCTTATTTTTCTTTTTAACATATTTTACATGTTATTTAAATAGTTTATGAATTTGTAAAATGTGTGTGTTCTAGTCTCAATCAAAATTCACTATCTCCATATCACTCTCATGCATCCTCTCAATAATGTGAATGTGCCCCACCATACTAGGGGAAATTCCCTTGTTTGTTTATTGTTATATCTCTAATCAGGATTGTACACAATCAACTACATGATGATCTTATTGAAGGAGAAAATATTGTCCTTATTAGCAAGGAACTCGTGGATGATGGCAAGTATTTTCCAAATAAAGGGTGGGATAACCTTGATGAGAAAGACTCCTCAACACTAGAGTTTCCATTGCTACTTAATTGTAATAATTTTTAATATATTTTTATTAAATTGGTGACTGAACAACTATTTCCTTGGTCGGGTAGTGATCTTCTTGTTTTGGGTAGTTGTTTTTATTTTTAGGGTCATTTATTTCTATGGTTCCCTAGATTTTCTACTTTGTCTTTGGCTTTAGGGAATGATTCTATGATGCCCTTGATTTTTTAAGATTATGAGTATACATTTTTACTAATGGTTTTAATTTATAGCCTTTTCATCAAAAAATTATGAGCCTTTGATTTTTCACCATGATGCGAGTTCTTGTAATGGTGAAATTTGTATACTCATGTTATTTCTCATTTATTTTTGCACCCTTTTGAGGAGAGTTCCTTGATATATTAATATATTGAAAAATACCACAATTTTTTGAAAATTTTGGTCCTCTCATCTATCTTATATACATATTTCTTACACTTATTCCTTACCCAACTCGCACATCCACACTCCAATATCTTTGTGTTATTCATACATTCAATACACATATATGTGCACATACTTCCATATACCCATTATCTTGACTAATTTGACCCCTTTCATGTCCTAGGCCAAATCTATAGCCATAGACTTAACCCTTTATAATTTAAAATTTAAAATTCATTTTTTTTGCATACTCCCTTCTACAAAAGGCTAACTAAAAAAAGTTGTCTTCATTTTTATGTTCTTGTATTTGTGGGAATTTAATGTGTTCATTTTATATATTCTATCATTTAGCACTCCTTATCATTACAACTCTTCGATTGGTTCACTTAAAGGAATTTAGATTTGCATGAGCATCTTAGGAGAACATGTTATTTGAAGAGTGTTGTTTTTAATTATTTCCTCAAGTATTTTAGAATGTGTCCCCTTGGGACACTAACAACAATCCCCAAATATTAGAAATAAAAAATAAAAAAAGGAAAACTAAAGCTACACAAACTACCTTATCAAGTCCCTAAGTACAAAATAGTTATGCAATTACAAACTTGACCCTAACCTTCAAAATTGACCCATATAGAGTAGATTGAATAGTTTGATCCCAAGGTAAATCACAAACTGATACTTTTCTTTCTTGATCCCAAGACATTTAGATTTTAATGTCATACTATATTACATTCACCCTTAGGTCAAAAAGCTAAGTACACTTATATTCTATTTTATTTTTGTATTTAATCATTAGAAATATTCAAAAAATATATGCCCTTATATCCATGCACATAAATTATTCTAGGTTAGTTGTGTTTATGTGTATGCATATAAGCGGATTATTCTAGAACACTCAAGGAAATTTTATTTTCCTTTACATTTTTGGTGAGCTTATTGATCCTACACAACTTATCCTTCCTTTAGGGTTTCTCAATAACAATTCCAAATACAATGTAGCTTTTATTTATCATTTATTTTTATCATTTATGGGTTCTTATATTTTCAAGATCATATCCTTTTCTTAGGGTTTGGATATACATTGTGATTTATCTTTTATCCCATTGTCTCACCTTAGATCATCATATGACTAAGACAACTCTTAGGGTTCATTCCACGGCTATTCTACATTTTTTGTATTAGAATTTGCATGTTTCTAATTTTCATATCCTATGAAACATCTATCTTCTATATACTAATGAACTTTTATTCTTTGGATATATGTGTTTACGATAGGGGTATTGTTCTATCTTTCACCTCTTTCATCAAGTTGGCTAGTACGAACCATGTGTTATTAGAGATTTTATTTATTCATATATTTCATGATGATCTTATTCCTTGTAACAACTATGAATAAACATGAAGCAAACATCTATAATATGATTCACATTTTCATAGAATTAGTCTACTTGGTGATGATACATCTACAAGTCATGTTTTCCTAATAACCATTGATTCATGGAATTTGAAAGAATTATCTTCTCTAATGATGGGTATAATAATGATTATATTTACACTTATCATATTGAATCTATGGATAAGTGTCTACATATCCTTTCTTCACAAGATGATATATTTTTCCTTAATGATAATTTGTTAGCTTCTCATGTGGATTTCCTTAGTTCTTTGTTGCCTTATTCGATATTCCATGATGACATTGTAATCCTTAGCAAATAAACATTACATGATGATTAAGATGGGTCTATTGATGGATCCTTACACGAGAAGTCATTATTTCTTGGTAACTATAAAGAATATATGGTTACATTATATTAATTTATGAGTTTAGATTGCACCTGAGTGGTATAGATTTATAATGTTTTGACTCATCTTGTTTTCTCTACACTTATTTTCCCACATTGGCCAATGCTTTTATTAAATATTTTCTAGCTCTAATTCACATCAGGATAATATGGATTTAGATACGACCTACATAATCTATCTTTTTCTATCTAAATCTATATATTAATATGGATGAGATTCTCCTACCATAATATTTCCATGCCACCCTAGATTCACATAAATATAATCTTATGGGGAACACTCATAAAATATTAGGAAGAGGACAAGATGTAAATTTTCCACCACCTATCCTACTAACTAATACACTTATTTTACCTATTTTTCCTCAAGTTTCACCTAAAATAAAGGAGTATATCAACATTCAATAAATGTGTTCATACTCAAGCTAAAATATCTCTATAGGAATTTGTTTTTAAATCACCTTAATTTATAGAAATATAATGGAAAAGGACTTAAATAAAATATGTGTTGGATTAGATACTACTTCATAATTAGTGAGATATTTGATTTAGTCTATTGGATGGAAATGGAGATTCATTATATATCATTCAACGATAAAAAAATCTACCTAATAAAGTAATGCATTATTGTTAAGTCAAAGTAAACTACTAAAATGTTATTTCTCCAAGAGTATGCATATATGATTTTTATCAATGCAACATTGGATAACCCATCAAAATATTATTTAGGAACTCAAAATAAACATATAAAAAATAAACCATGATCAATCAACACATGATACCAAATTTATGTGGAGAAACCCTTAAAAGAAAAAAATCCACCATCAAATAGAGGCCTAGGAATGTATTAATATTCAAATACAAAATAAATATATAAAACAACCTACCTCCCTTCAATCTCATATCATTTTGAAAATACCTATGCACCTTTAATAACCTATGAAACTTATATCCAAGGCATCTAATCTATAGATGATATTTGAGAGGAAACCATAAGTGGATTCTTAAAATAACATTTACTAAAACCATACTATGAAAAAATCCCAACACCCTTATGTTCTCAATCAATATGTCCATGAATATAAAACACAACTCATAAGCATCTTTGACCAATAACTCCCAATATATTGATCACATCTCCAAATACAGTGCTCTATTCTATTTACTAAACATATAATGTTAAAAATAAATAAAAAAATCATTAGAGTAAGAAAAGCATCAACCAACTTATTAATAATCATGGTGTCAAGATATTTTTCACCAATGTAGCTCACATGTTGGTATGACAACATACATGCATTTTTTATGTAAATTACATTTGTAGAGTTACAAAAAGGATAGGAATTTATCCTAAAATAAGTACCAATAGGGAATCCTCTAAAAAAACCAAGTTCCCTTTCACCAACATGCAACTAAGCTTAGTAAATTTCATATGCATCCCTAAGTCATTTAGCTTGGAACAAAAAATCAAATTTCTAGCAAGTTAAGGAATATGTAAAACATTGGTAAGGGTATTGAGATTTTTGGATTGTAACTATGTTCTCATCTTTACATCAATATTTTGGATCATACTCCATAATCCATCATTCTTCTCTCTAACTGCTTCTCATCCTGATGATGGATCATGGAGTATGATCTGAAATGTTGATGTAAAAATGAGCACACAATTACAATCCAAAAATATCAATACTATTATCATGGATTGTGAAAAAAAAATGTTAATAATTGGTAAGGGTTCCCACCCTCCCATCATTGAAACATAATTGTACCTTCCCATAAAAAATAATATAATACAAACTATTGTCACTCATATAAAAATTTTAAGTATATGCATGGTAAGAAGAGAATCACTACTTGTGATAATTCGTGATATGAACAACCTGTCAATCAACCATGGTTTTTTGAAAATGGTGAATTAACACAAATAAACAAGGGTTCATCACCTTCATCAAATATTTTTCATAGAGGAGTGATAAGTATTCTTATTTCTATAGTCCTTCACATTCCATCATTTACCATAGTTATAACACTTTAATATACTCTTCCCAAGAGTCTTAGTGTGGCCTTGAGACTTAGATTTATTTGTAGAAATTTTCTAATCCCCTTTGACCCTCATTTCTCCTTAGGCCTTCCTTGAACATGTAACACATCCTTTAAGCTCTCATCCATGGTTTTCTTCCTCATTTCCTTTACAAGTAAAATAACAAGGAAATTTAGGTTTGGATTTTATCACCTAAATAAGCAAAGAAAGAATTATATTTTCCCATGATTTAGGTAAAGATCAAAGTAACAATATACACTTATGATCCTTATCTATTTTAAAATCAATACATCCTAAATGAATTAGAACCAAATTAAATGAATTCAAATGTTCTATGATAGATTCCACACCCTTCATTGTCAAATAATATAATTTCCTTTCAAATAAATATTTAACAAACTGTTAGTTTGGTAGATCTCACTAATCCTCTTCCACAAGGAATATATATTGGTCTCCTTAGAAATATTCAAGAGTACATAATATTTAAGACACAATAGAATGGTTCCTCATGCTTTTTTTCCAAATTATTCCAATCATCATCAAATACATTATTTTGGTTTTCTTTATTTATGATAACTATTTACCAATCTCTCTCTTCTAGGATATCCTCCATCTTTAGCATCCACAACTCATACCTATTTCCATTTATTTTTTTAAACTTTGAATGAGAGGGAGAGACCAAGGTTTCCAATAAAAAATCTAAAAAACCACTCAAATAGAAAACTTCCAAGTTACTTCGAAAAAAGATTAAAAGCTTAAATAAAGGAACCCCTTCTCAACATAACCAAGCTTATGATACCAAATATTATTAAATAAATGTAAACTAATACATATGTTGATTATCTAAAGAGTATGTAAAAAGAGTATGTAAATATGTTTTTTTTAAATGTAATTTTGGATTATCTATTATTATATTATGTGGAAGATTAAAATTAGAAAACAATTATAAACCAACACATAACCCCAAATTCTTATGGAGAAATCTTTGCAAGAAAAAAATCCTCCATCAAACAAAGGCCCAACTTTAGCCATGGTTTGAAGGGAACTCTCAACAAAGGAGATACAATACTAGGGATTAGGAACACTTTTAGAAA
>VDFB02018408.1:0-20285 GCA_007258455.2 Sequoia sempervirens
TCTAGATTGGTTAAGCCTTCATGACTTTAAACACCCATGTTATGTTTATGTAACGACTTGGGCCTTGGCAACCGCCACTTTTTCAAGTCCGTAGTCAATAAATGACGTGATTGGTTATATTTTCCGACTTTGAATACCCAAGTTACATTCTCGTAACTACTTGGGACTTGGTAATGGCCACTTATTCAATTCCTTAGTATTAACTATGAGAGTATTTGATCTCCCACTCTATGCACAATAATTATTACTGGCAACTTATTGTCATTGACTAGATTCACTTAGTCACAAACTAAAAGTGCTAATAGAATGTTCAACATATACGACAAATAAATATTAATCTTAAACTGGAGATTCCTTCCTCGTATTATAGTATCAGATGTTCAATGTTTATTTTTATTATAGAATCATTTCTCAGAATGTGAAGATTCACTAAGTAAATAACTCATATAGTTTGCTAATAAATTCTGACTCGAACACACAAGTTACTTTCACGTAACTACCTGGGTCTTGGATACAACCACTTATTTGAGTCTTACCAAATCCCTTAAGAGCAACTACTCTTGAGATATAAACTTTGAGCAAATCTCGACACATAACAATAGCATCTTGACCTTCTTGGTCATAATATAGTAAAAAGAATACATATACAAAATCCCCACAACAATGGTTAGATCTCCATTAAGAATATAACTTCCTTTCTAGGTTTTAGTCTTTCAAGTTAAACACTAGTCTTTTTTACTAAGGGTAAAACAATTGTAGACCAACTAGTCCAATCTTTTAATAGATTCACATATATAAGTGTTTACTCAATAAGATTGAAATATGACTGGTTTGATAAAATATCTTGGTCATTTAATTCCCTTGTTATGATTTTGTAACATCTAGGGTCTAGGCTACAACCTCTAATTCAAGTCTTAACATGAACCATAAGGTTTACCTTCTCACCTATTGTTTTTGGCAATTGTTGATGACATTATGCCGTCATCATGACATGCACATGGTCATATAGAAGATACTTACATCATGTCATACAAGTATGGTAATAATAATATTTAAACCAAATAGAGGACTACTTCCTCTTACTCAAGTTTTAAACTTCAAATACCAAGTTATAAGGTTGGGTTCACAAATTATCATAAGAAATAATGGGACCGTATATGATATATAATATCATCATGATTTTGATTAACTAAGTATCATGCTCAACCCTGAATTTCCATTAAATAATCAACATAATACTCTTTTTAATCTTATTTGACTCTTTTAAGGAAATACATAATCAATCTTGCCATTTCACTAGCATTTGAACTATATTCTCCACTATTAATTCATATATAATTGACTATATAAAAGATTACATAAAAGTATCTTTTCATTCTTATTTCCAGAAAGGATAATAATAAAATTCTATTATAAAGTCTCCTATTTTCAGACTGTACGTATTCTTATTACCTTAGGCAATCATAATAAACTCTTTTTCTTTCTAGGAATTAACAAGCTAAATCAAAGAAAAACATGCCTGTGTATTTGTGCACTTTCAAATTTCTTCAAAAACATAGTTTTTGCGCCAGTTGACCTTAATGAGCTCAACAACTCTTTCAAAATTCTATATTTTGCCTAGGCCCAATCTTCTTCATGAAGAAAGATTATGGAAGACTCATCCAAAACTCAAAACTCAGTAAGTAGCATTGACTCCCTAGAGGAATAACCAATCGTTGCTTTTAACTTCAAACTTTGAAAGGAGAAACTCATGCAAAAATAGGATAACCAGATCGCTCCTTCCTCCAAAACAATTCAAACCCAATGCCTGTATAAGCATAACCTCTAATACTCCCCATGTGTCGGGTGATGAATGAAAACAAAAGGAAAACTTGCAAGTATAAGTCGCGGCCCTGTACTTATTTCCTCCATTATTGTTAACTAGCCACATTAATAAGGTGCCTCACTTATTTCTCTTATTGTTACTCTTAAACTTCCAGCTATCACTCTTGCCCTCCATGTGAAAACTATTCCTCTTATTGCCACTGCTTGCCCAGTTATTTGGTGGGTAGATTAATATTCGTGATGCAACGATTTGACTCCCTTTGTACATTGGTTCACCTTGATATTTGAATGCATGCAAAATATTAGAGCTTTCAAAAACAGAGACGTGGTTTTTGATAGTGCCCTAGCAAACATGCATCCAAAATATGGAAGTATATACATGGCGAGAATCTTCTAATAGATTTCCTCCAAGGGATGTGATCTTATTGAATGTCGTAATTCTTGCTATATAATAGATCAAAAATGTATTAGAAACTTTTAGATAAATGCAATTGACAATTTACAATGAGCTAACAATTCCTATCTACTTAACTGATTTTTGGATTCAATTGTATGATATCATTAAATTCCTATATAAATGACGCCATAACTACCACTCACCCCTTTTATTGCTTAACCATTAATCAAGTTATGTGGATTTAAAAGCAATTTCAACGCAAATACATTCACAGCTCCAAATGGCTTTTAAGATTACTAACTGATTTCATAAGGAATGATGCCCAAGATAAAATGAATAGCATGTATCGACCCACGAAGGACGCACTCTTTTCACAATAAATGGCATTTATTAATGACATATGCCTTACGTTAATGTTTGACTTCTTCCCTCAAGACCACGGTTAAAAAACTGCTTTTAAAGAATATTAAACAACTAATTAAAGTGCCTTATATAAAGGCCCGATCCCAACGACCTTAGTGGCTCGACCCACTAACAATTCAATGTTTATAATAATGGTTGTTTAAAAGCCATTGAAGATACTCTTACCGCCACTTAAGTAGCTTAATTAAAACATTTAAAAGTTTAATCAAAGAGTTCGAGCGGAGAGGGGCCTATAGTGGAGCACGCTAACTTCGTGTTTCTCAAAATCCTACGTGGAAATTTCAAATCACTCTCAATTTCGTACAATAGTTTATTTGGCAACTCATGTGCTTCTATATTTCCTTTTAGGGCCACATCATCAAATATGATGCCACATCAGCCTGCTTTTTGTTGAGGTATCCAAAAAGGCCCAAAAAAAAGTGAGACCAATAGTGGTGCACTAAGTCATGTTTTATTGGTGCACTGATGTGGCATCACATGATTTGTCACTTTGCATACTTTATGGATAAAAAGTGATTTTCAATTGGATATTAAAGTGCTCCACTATGGGGCCCATTGAGGACGACTTCTATTCCCACTATTAGACCGTGCTCCATTATGGGCCCATCTCCCCTACTAATTGGATTTTAAATTGGAAATTTAAATATACATCTTAAACAATTTGAAAATGTGGGCTTGATAAATATTATCGCCACTTTCATGATCATGGAGATTATCTTATTTATATATTTCAAAATAACATATTTTAATATGGGTTGAAAATATCTTGAATGATATTCAAGGCTAATTAGTCGATATAATAAATGGATTCATAATATTTATAACCGACATAAAATCTCAACAACACTATATTGTCTCACCTTGACAATAAACTCGGTTTTCCATCAATTATTATCAACAAGCTTCTATCAACCTATACAATAACATTTTACTTTTCAACAATGACCAAAACCTGATTCAACTAGAACATATCAACAAAACTCAATTTTTAACACAAAATGCAACTAATGACCAAAAACTTACTTAGTTTCGAAGGTATCCAAAAACTTGACCTACATGGTGAAATTGAACTTAGATGGCATTACTAGTAAACCCTTAAACCATATCCTTCTCATGGGTGATACTCTCCCTCTCCCTCTAGAGGGTGTGAAGTCTTACCTACATTTTCACTTAGAAAAACAACCAAGTAGTTAGTCGTAACATTTACATCATATTCAAATCATTGCATATTTATCAATAATTCATTTAAATGCAAAAAGCATCATGTCGCATAAAATTCATCATATCATTTATCTTTCAAATTTTCATAATCACATAATTCAACATTGCATTTAACATAAAGTAAAAAGTAATTTGTAATTCAAAGGCGAGGTGTAACATTCTTGTTTCCAAAATTATAGTATGGATATGAATATATGACTATGGCATTTATTTAAGGAGATACATTTAGATTTGTTGTTATTTCTTATTGGACCTTCCTAAATGAGAAAAAGTATCAAGTTGAAATTGGAATCTATTTGTGTTTGTGTCTACAATATTTAGCATAATAGTGTTATATATTGATGATATGCTTGTAGCAGCATAGTTGAGATCAGTAGGTTGAAGGCTCAGTTGGCTAGGACATTTGATATGAAGGATCTAAGAGAAGAAAATAAAATTTTGGGAATGGAAATACATAGAGACAAAGAACGTGGTTTAAGCTTCGGTTATCACAACATAAATATGTGGAGAAGATCCTCATAAGATTTGATATGAAAAATGTGAAACCAATAAATATCCCTTTGGCTTTCCATTTTAATATTTCTTCAAGTTTATGTCTTATTAATAAAGAAGAAAAGGATTATATATCTTGTGCACTTTATGCTAATGTAGTAGGAAGTTTAATGTATGCAATGGTATGTACAAGACCAAATATTTCACATGCAGTTGGTGTTGTTAGTAGATACATGGAAAATCCACGTAGAGAGAATTGAACAATAATAAAATGGGTGCTTCAATATCTTAGAGGCACAAGAGAATATTGTGTCACCTATAATGGTTGTAGTAATTCAATCTATAGTTACATGTTGATTCATATTTTGTAATTGATTTGGAAAAAAGGAGATCTAATTTGGGTTATGTCTTTACTCTTGCAGGAGGACCTATTTATTGGATGTCAAAGAATCAAGGAACAATTGATTTATCCACTATTGAGGTAGAGTATATGGCTGTCTCACATGCATGCAAAGAGGAAATTTGGTTAAAGGGTCTTTTGGGTGAGTTGAGAAAAGTGCAAGATAAGGTGATTGTATTTTGTGATAGTCAAAGTGTTATGCATTTGGCTAAAAATCCATCTTATCATAGGAGGACCAAGCATATTGTAATTAAATACCATTTTGTAAGATAGATTATTAATGGAGGTGGAATAGATTATTAATGGAGGTGGAGTAGCTCTTGAGAAAGTTCTTGTACACCAAAAAACTGTGCAAACATGTTTACAAAACCAATATTGTTAGAGAAGACAAGGTGGAGTTTGGATTGCAACAAAGGTGATGAATGGACATGGGAAATTATCAGGTAAGTTGTTGGCAAGGTGGAGATTGTTGGATTACAATATATATATATATATATATATATATGGAAAATCATTTGTTTGCAATAGCTGAAGTTGAATGGAGATTGTAATTATTTCTTCTAAGCAATAAGAATACCAATACTTTTCTTGTGGATGTTTCCTTGGTATATTGTCAAGGTTTTACCACGTAAATTTGTGTCTTGTTAAATGTTATTTTGTTATTCCTTTTAACATTCCCTATTATTTATTCACAACTAACCTGTGCTATAATATTATTTAATTTTGTGGTATTGAACGTTTGCACAACATATTATTCAACTTCCTATTAAATTGTTCACTTGCTTCTTGGTGAAATTCCAATTGAAAGATGCTTATGTATGTTAGCAGATCTAACACATTAGGAAGAGGGAGGCCCAAATTCTATGGAGTTTATGAAGTGTTTTGCAGCCCTGGATAATGAGGAAGAGTTTCTATAAGTTATTTAATTCATGTTGCAAAAAGATTTTCAACGTTTTTATTCTTTTATATCTATATTATTAGGTTTAAGTTTGTTGAGCCTAGCAACAAAGATGCTATCGACTATGAGTTTTATTGCCACTAACATGAATCTTATCATATATTATGACTTCTATAAGTTTTTTGACAAGATCCCAAGCAACAAATCTATCAATATAAATTTGTTTGGATTCTTTTGACATTACTCTTAGCAATTTTGGTAATTGCAGTGTGCATTCCAACTACTTGTAAACAAGGTAGGCATGGGAAACTAGTCATGATGAAGTGCACATGGTAATCATTTGTTCTTTTGTATTTCCACTCTCTTGGGTTTTTCCTATTTATAGTAAAAAAAAAAGATTAAAGCTTTGGGTTATTGGTTGGACTAAAACACTAATTTTTAGGGTATATGAGTAAATGAATAAGGATAACATTATTTTATATTATAGTCAACTAATTGGCCACAACAACATCCAAGCTCTAAATATGTGAGTGTATAACCAGTGGTTGGATGTGGGGAATTTGGTGGTTGCATAAGTCCCTCCTATTTTATGTAAACATGTTGTAGTGTTTTGGTGACTATGAAGTATGCAAAAAAACTTATGCTTCAAAGCCTAGGATTGAAGAAAGTTTGGGATTAATTAGGGTCCTCTCTTTGTTTGGATTGCACTAGTTGTTTAGCTTTGTGGGCTTGCTCCCTGTTTTATGTTTCTCATCTTTGTTTTAGACTAATTTTTACTCTAAGGGTGTGTCTTCTTACCATGGCCCCTTTTAAATTTTGAAATAAAATATTAAGTGGGACCTTATTCATCAAAAAAAATTGTGACCTATCATAGAGTAGTGTATTTGGAGTGCATGATCAATGGTACCCAACAAGTTCCCATAGTTTATAAAAGATAACATCGCATTAGGTGGGCATTCTCAAACTAAGTCTGAAATCCAAATTTGCTAAATAGAAAAATTACTAGAGGATGGAAGCATAGGACGTTGGAGAACATTTAGCGACCTCTCGTCACTAGTTACGAGGTTACAAAATTGTTTTAGTAAAAAAACTACTTGTGCCAAAATGACTAAACCCAATATCGGTTTCCAAGTGGTAATGGTAATTGTCCCATATCGTTTGTCATCGAGGTGGAAGTGACCTATAACAATGGCTACATACGCAACAATGAGGATTTAATCCTCAAATTTGTTATGTTGTAATTGGATGTGTATACCCCCTTGATCACATTTGTTTAGTGATTGTGATTGGATGTGTTTGTCCCCAATTATAATTATTGGTTGTTTGTTGAGTGATCGGATGTGTGTCACCAACCATTAAAGTTGGTAATTATGATTGGATATGTGTGTCCATGTTCGTAACATTGATGTTGGAAAGATGTGTTTGTCCTTATCCAAATTTGTTGTACGATATTGGATAGATGTGTAAGTCTATGTCCTTGGTTCCATGGGTAGATGTGTTTGTCCCTATCCATGGATAAAAGTCTAGTAAGATCAATCCTACTGAAGAAGCATAGTGATACAAGTTCCACTATTGTTTATCATGAGTATATGTGTATGTCAATACTCATCATATATTTTTTGATGAACTACTAAGTGTGGTCATCTAGTATTGCTAGTCCATCTATCCCCATTTGGAGAATGATGTAATATGGGGGGTGTTGGGTAAATAACATCATTCCCATATCTTTAGGTTTGTTAGTATGTCTTTAGGATACATATAATAGTCATTTGTTAATTAGTTAGTTTGTTAGTACCTATGCGTATTTGTTATTATTTGTTAGGAATTATTGATCTAGTGAATAGGAGTGGTTATAGGAACTCTCCTATATTATAGAAGATGAAACTCTTATAGATTTGTAATATCTTATTGAACGAAAAAGGGAGAATAGAAGCACATATTATTCATGTGTAATATTTTGTAGGCTTCTATAAACTCTACTTATTTTTCTTGCAAAGAGTCGGATATGAGTGCACTATGAGTGTTACACTTGTACTTCTAATATTCATGCTCAACAATGACATCTAGGTCATGGTTTCACTTTCAAAAAAAAATTGTACGATGATAAATAGAGTACATAGCATCCTAAACTTTTACCTATAATCACATAGTCTTTTTTATCTATAATCATATATATATGAAAAAATGATCACATGTCTACAATCAAAATATATCATTTACGAATCAACCATAAAAATCACCCTTAACAACTTAACACACTTTATAAAACTTTTATTTTATTGAATATATAGATGAAAATATTTATATCTTCTAATTTGTAGATAAATTTATTTAATTTACTTTTAATTACTTTAAAGTTATCACCATGCATACAAGTTTCTTATTTTAATCACCTTAATATGGGTTGTGTTTAATTCTTTTAATTACTTAAAAGTTATAACCATGCATACAAGTTTCTTATTTCAATCACCAACTTAATATGAGTTGTTCTCGTCTCTTACGTGTTTTAATGAATGCCTTTTATTATATCTATATGCATCTATCGTATGTGTATCTCACATAGGACTTACAAACAATTTTTTAATATATATTATGCTACTTATTGATTTGAATTTTTTTCGAGAATCATGTATTAGTTATTCACAAATATTTTAAATTCCATCTTGATTATTTTCTCATTCTGAGTGGGACAAATATTTTAATATTGTATTTCAACTCGTGTTTTCTAGTTTGCCTACATTTTGTAGAGAGTTGTGTCCATGAGAATGGTTAGTAATGGTGATGACAACAAGACCAATGTTGTGGCCACGAGAATGGTTAGTCATAGTGATGACACCACAACCAATATTATGCATGATTGTTGAGTTTTGTGTCTTATTGTATAGTGATGACAATAGTATCAATATCATGGATGATTGTTAAGATATTGATGATTGTTAAGTTTTTTTATTTTAGGGATTTGATTTTATCTATCAGGTAAAAATTTTATGATGATTATTTATTTATTTATTTTAAAAATAAAATTATATATAAATTAAATATAACATTTTATAAAAAAAAATTGATAATTTTTCTTGTAAAATTATCTTTCTAAAAAAGTATATTGTGTTTTATAATAAAAATAGTTAAATACGCCCATCAAATTTAGGTCTTATGTTATTCTATTTACTATTTTTCATTTGTTTTTGGTGTCATCTATTGACAAGGCTGATTCATTGCTTATGGTAATGAGTTTGTTGCTTTCATGATAGCTTTTGTTTGTTTTCTAAGCCCATTTTGTTCGGCTTCTTTATTTTTAATCTTTTAGGTTTTTTTCTTGACATATTTTTTAGTGGCTTGTGTGTAATGTAATTTTGTATTCTATTAATATGAAGATACATTTTTTTTTTTAGAGGTAAACAATACCAATTTTAGTATAATGAGGATTAAATTTTTATTTTTTAATGTGTTTGTTAATAACTCTATTTGATGATTATGTCTTTAATTAGAATTTTATTAATGGTGGTTATGAAGATGTTTATCAAACTCTTATTATATTATTTGTATATTTTTTAGGAAAATATTCATTAGAGATAATGTGTAGAATTACAATGCCTCCTTTAGTAAGAGAGGTCTCTCTTCTTCTAAATAAGTATCAAAATATATAATGATGGATCATACATAATTATAAACATATAATCACTAAAGTGATATGGAATTTTATGTGAAAAGATTTTACCATAAAAATTATAACATTAAAAGACATCCTCAAATGTATAATGATGAAGTTACTTTTTTTATGCCAATTTTTTGAAATTCAAGATTTTTTTTTTTCTAAAATAATAGAAAGATATTGAACATGTATTGAGAAACAAATCATCATGCAAAAATAATGTAACAAATTTTCATAAATACAAATCATAAATGGCCAACTTGTATAGAATCCCTTTTGACATTCAACTTTCTCTTTATAATTTTTCAAAATATCTTTATAGAAGATGATTAAAAACTCTTTTTAAAAGTGGTAGATCATTTCAAAATGTTCAAAAATGAGTTCTTTTAACTTATTCTATTATAAGAAATATTTTTATTTAAGGATTTCGAAAATTTACTTAGTAAATTTATCTTATAGTGTGTCCTACATTCATAGAATCTTAAATAATATTCAAACTTTATTTTTTAATAAACTCAATATTTTATTTTTATAACCCCTCAGTCCTAATATACTAGTTCTATTAAAATATACTCTTTTATCAAATATTCTAAGTAACTATTTTTAATGTCATTTTTATATCTCTATTTACTAATACCCTTCATATGTTTGATCAAACATTTAATTTCTTTGGCTATCATGCTATTCTCTATAGGAGATTATGAAAATAAAATGAAAAATTAGAAATATTAGAATTGAATTAAAAAAATCGAAGATAACTAATTCATATGGATATAATGTCATTATTGACTTTTTCTACACTTTTGGATTGAAAATAATTAACACTTATTCATAGTGTAAATCACAAGAAAGTAGAAATATAATTATGATATTTATATCAAGATTCAACTGCATAGTTTTTTAGTCAAACTCATTGAACCATATTTCATGAGTAGTGATCCACATAAACCCATATCTCATGAAAATGAATGGTCTATTTAACACTCATTGCATCTAAGTGATACTCATAAGAGTGAAACATCAGAACTTCTCAAGAGGTCACTCATCTTAGCACTACTCTGATTCAAGCACATTTAACCATGGAGTTTCCCCTGAGATCAAGCCCACTTAATGTGGTAGGAAGCTAAGTGGGCTTGATCTTGTGGGAAACTCCATGGTTAAACACACTTGAATTGGAGTAGTACTAGGATGGGTGAACTCCCTAGAAGTCCTAATGCTTCATCCCTATGATCGTCACCCAAATGCAATAAGTGCTAAGAAGACCATTCATTCTCATGCGAGATGTGTTGAACCTAATCATGAAATATAGATCAATTAATTTGACTCAAAAACTATGAAATTAAATCTTGATATAAGTAGCTTAATTTAACATGCTACAAAAAAATACCTTATAAAAAATAATTGTACCCTTATCTCTAATTTATTTATAAATATTAATTTAATATGATGATATCCGTATACACTGCAATCCTTTACAATCAACATTTTTATCAATAAATAAAATAAAATCTTTCGTCTAAAATATCTAGTACCTTCCACAACATATCAAAAGAAATATTTATTTTCCTTGTAAGCATTCTTTTCTTCAACAACAGCAGATTAAAAGCGTCTCATCTAATGACTCGCACAACTTCATTTTCGAATACAGATCGACAGAGAATGTCCGTTGCTCCCAGTCGTGCAGACCTGATAACAGGATCCAGCAATAATGGCAAGAACAGTTCATCTTAATAGGCTGAGTAGGTATTTGCTGTACCTAGAAATAGAGGCCCTCGATGACCAGAGGTTAAATATGGGAGTCTGCAATTTCTGCCTCTTTTTACTGCGATAGGGAATGTAAATGTGATAGGCAGGACAGTCTTGTAAAGCTACACGGGACCCACCGCTATTGCTTCTACGCTCCATGATGCTAATGATTGGGACTGGTTTATTAATCTTAGCACCTTCGACTGTCCTTTAAAAATTCATATTTTATTGGGTTATCATATTTGATCTTCAAAAATTCCTCATATTTTAAAGATTTGTTCTATTTTAATTTTTTTATTGAGAGGATTTTGTGAGTATTTGTTTTAGGGTATGTTTATGAGAAAATAATTTGTATATATTCATGCAAAGATTAATTAGGGTTATATACAACTGAGGTTTTGATATACACTCTTTGATGAATGTATCTTCTTCTATTTTGACTTGTAGGGCAACATAGCAGGTGTGTCAATTCAAGAATGTCATCTCGAATTGTTAACACATAGTGAGTTTTTCTTTTCAAGTCCTTCGTCAAACCCCATACTTTGAATCTCCAAAGATAAACAATACTCATTCTTGAGAGTTTACAAGTAGTTTGGTTTCTTTCTAATATAATTGCCTTAATAAGTAGGGGAAATTGGTTGTGGGTTGACTTATTCAAACCTTGTGACCTATTTGTAAGTAGGTTGTATAGTTAGGTGTTGACCAAGACAAGATAGTTTCTATTCTCTTTTCTTGCTCAAATACATAAAAGTAATATACTTTTTGTTATGACTTTTCAATTTTCCCTTGAATCTTTATAACCCTCTATATTCTCTTGTTTTGAAGTAGTCAACCATTTTGCTATTACACTATCACTTTGATGAGACTCTCAAATTTCCAAAAGAATCTCTTAACTACAAAGAAAAAAGTCTCTATGAACCATTAATTACATTGTCTTTAAATATTTGATCTAATTTTTTATCTAGTTATGATATTTTGTGTAAATAAAATTAATAAACATTTTTTAATTTTTTTTGCTACCTCCCTTTATCTATATTCTCTAACATATAATTTACTATCACCATAATTATTAAACCAAAAGACAAATTATAATAAATAACTCATTATAAACATATATTATAATATTTACCACCTAATAACATCTCTACATTTAAAAATACTTAATTAAAAACTTCCTTACAAATAAATAAATAGCTAGCTTTATTCAAATAATAATATATAAAACCTAATCCAACTATTTATACTAACTTTATTCTTTAGAAAATTACTCCAAAAATCTACCAAATTCCAGACTTCGATTAGTAAGTCTTTATATATAACGTGAAGGAAAGATGTTATGTTAGTTTTTATGTGTTAGTGATTGCAATGGGGGTTGAAATTTCAAAAACGTTAGAACTCATAGGTCACGTGTTCGAAACACTATAAGGATGCCCTATTTTTCCATGCGTAATCCGAACCTTCGTTGTATTGTCTTTTCATAAAAGATTAGGAAAGGGGTGTTTTGCCCCACCCACATGGCCTAGTATCCCTTGATCCAATGAGGGAATTTGGCATTTTTCATCATAAAAAAATAGGTGTTTTTTGGGGTAGTGTGAAGAAGATAAAAGATGTGTTTCATTTTTTGTTATGTTGTTCTGATTTGTTAATATTATTATTTCAATAATGTAAATTAACAATATTTTTTTCGCTGGTGTGAAGAAGATAAGATTTGTCTCATTTTTTTTGTTATGTTGTCTCATTTGTTAATATTATTATTTCAATATTTATTTTTACAAAAATCTATTTAAAATATGTTGAGATTCAAGATGTCTATTTCACTTATATATGACAAATTGATTGAAAGTAGCTATAATAATTTGTACTATTGAAAAAAAAATATTAACAAATCATAGAAAAATTGGTAACATCATAAAAAGTTGAGAACACATCTTGTCTTATTTACACTACCCTAAAGAAAACACCTCATGAGATGTATTATTGATCAAAATATAAGGAGGCCCACATAAGATGACCATGTTCCCTCATATTCCTCTTGGCCATGTGGGTGGGACAAAACACTTCTTTTCCTAATCTTTATGAAAAGACAATACAATAAAGGTTCAAGGTAAGCATTAAAAAATAGGGCATCATTAAAATGTTTAGAAAACATAACCTATGGGTTATGGCATTTTCTTAATTTCACCTCTCATTAAAATGGATCTAATATATTTCCTTCACATTACATATAATCAAATGTGTCAAATTGATTAAAAATAGGCACCTTAAAAATGTTATTTCTAAATTTATTTTAGATAGATTTTTGTAATGATAGATAAGCTAGTATATTATTAATATAAATATATACTATTCATCATAAAAATTAAAAGAATAAAAATTTAGAAAAAGGGCGTGAAATTTGTGTAGTAAGAAAACATGAATTAAAAAGAAAAAAAGCCTCATAAGCAATATTAGAAAACAATGAGAGATGATTTGTTTTAGCTTGTCCCTTAATATGAAACAAATTCCTAAGGCTTATTTTAAGACCTAGAAATTCAAAACAAACATTGATGTACATGAATTATTAAATAGGCATAGCAAAAGTAGTTAAAATTAAATTTGGACCAAAGTCAATTTGAATATGCTAATATATACTTAGAGGTGTTTTACAATAGGATGAACTCTATGTTGTGATTGTGTCATCAAATGGTTGTCCGTTTCCATGAGATCCACAAACTTCATGAACGTCATGGGGATAATGTCAACCCATTATTGAAATGTGCAACCAAAAATCATCTATATTTCCATCCATGTTATCTCTGATGCCTATTAATTTTTAGGTTTTTATGTTCACAAGCTCTCACTTCCCACCCCATTGTGACAATAGAATGTCTCTCAACATAACAAGTTATGACAATGTATAAATGTACCTAAACAACTATAAATTTGGCTTGATTATATGTATAGAATATTTTTGGCCACCTTATAATTTTCAACTTTGTTCAATACAAAAAAATCTTCTTAATTGAATAAAAATAGGACAAGTTGTGTTGTTATGAGCACCTCCACCTTGCTCCATAAACTTGACTATATATGAAATCTAGTGTTTGATAGGTAGATACTTGTTATCCTCACTTATACCTTTCGTTATTTTTATCTATGTGGTTTTATAATAGAGAATTTTTTATTGTTTATCTATATATGAAATTGAAATGTGGGGAAAGTGATCCCCAAAGTTTTATGTGTTGATTATAAAACCTTGGAATCTCAATAGGTGCCTTTCCCTATGAATTTCATTAGGAAAGAGATCACAAGGTGTAAATATTGACTTTCAACCTCAATAGTGATTCAATCAAACTTGGATCTTAGTCCTTAGGACAATAGGAAAGATCTGAAACTAAACTGAAATGATTTAAAGCACTCAAACTAAGTGAATGACAAGACCTAATAACTAAAATGTAGATTCTCGAATATGCCAAAACAAAAATAACAATTTATAGGCATATCTAAGAAGGGTCTAATGGCATGCACATGTAACCAAAAGCTATTTTTGAGAGCTACTAAGAGACTGGTTTTCCCTTGGGCAAATGGGTCCTTGTCAAGGCTTCCAAAATAATTTTTGATAGTCCTCAGATGTTGGATCTTAGCTTCTATTTAGCACAAGTCCCATTGTTGGAAAGTTGTAAATAAATTATGTAACTTAATTTTTGTTTCTTGACAACAATGATGGCAACTTGTGCAACAATGTAAAATTGCTCCTTCAAGATCTCTTCAATTTTTCATCAATTTCTAATTTGCACATACATAAAGAGGGAAAAAAATGTTTGTATGGGGGTTTTCCTTGGTCAAACCCCAAGCTTGGTAATTAAACCTTGATAGAAATATAATGACAAAGGAGAAAGAAATGATGAATGAATAATGCTTGCTACAACTCACTAGACCCTTCAATGGATTCCCTTAGAGGATTGAATTCAAACACGTCTCTCCAAGGAACTTGATCTTGCTTTTCTTGATTGATTTGGATACTTGAAATGCTTGGATGCTTTAGGATCAACAATTCATATTAGCCTTCACAAGATGACATGAACACACATAGACTTGAACATGATGTTAGGATATCAATTGCTGCAACAAATGACTAATAAATATGCTCTTGAATGCTCTTGACAATAATATTTGCTCATAGGATTGCTTCATAAAGTTTGTTCTTTCTAGTTATATTTAGGGGGTCTGCATGATTGCCAAATGGATTGTGAGGGGTCTTAAGGGGAACACTCCTTGGAAAAAATTGGTTTTCTTTTGTAGGTAATCTATAAATGTGGGTAATGCATGGGACATAGTGCATTGGAATGATAAGATTCTTTAGGCTTCATTCTTCAAGACCAAAGGTTTAACTCTCTTCAATAATATTTGGAAAGCTTGGTTGTTAGTTTCATCCAAATAATATTTTGGTTCAATCAATCTCCTAGCCATGACATCATTTTTTCCACCTTTTCTATTTGGTGGAATTAATTGATCCAACTTTAAATGAGAAACCATTAGGTTTCATTCTCATATTAAAAATTAAAATTCATGTTCAAAAAAATTATCCAAGCATTTCATGATATGTGGGATGTTACAAGTTTCAATTGGAAATCATGGTGACGGTCCTCAAGCTTTGCTTCAATATCTAATGCAAAGACAAATTTCCATTTCTCATTGAACTCCAAAAGCTTGTCCTTCCAAATCTTTCAATATTTTTCCACTTGCTATCATTCTAATTTCCTCAAGACTGGAGGTGTCCAAATGGATGCGACATATTATTGTTCCCCCTTAAAACTACAAGAAACTCTTCCTTCTTTACCTCTCCCTCCCCATATCAACACCATTTAGAATTGAGTTCAAGAAAACTAAGTGGAACAAACTCGACCTCCTTATTTGGCAGCCCAAAGTTGATTCATAATTCCAATTCACTATGTGCAAGCTTCTGCATGTCAAACTTCCTATTGGAAAGTACCTTAAATTCATTTATTTTCCCCCTATTTCCCTTTCTATATATGGAGGCTAAGTCCATGCTTCATTACTTTTAGGTCTTTCTCACATGCTTAAATTCTTTGGTTTTCCTCTATATCCTCCTACATGCCCTTTTTCACTTTTCTTGGTCATGGAAAACAACTCTCCTTAGATTTTCTACTTTGTAGAATATGGTTCTCACACTTGCCACCATTTATTATCAAACACATTTGGAAATATTGTTTCTTTGTTGTCTTCTTCTCCCAATCTTGTGTATCCTTTAGATGTTGAACATCAAATATTATGCTCTAATTTGTCATTCTAGATGACTACATATTGATCAAAGGGAAACTCAACATTAATAATGAGATTGCAAAGTAATTCAATATCTTGCAATCTCAACTAAAAGATTTAGAGGCTAAGCATATTATCCAAAGATCGGACTATCCAACTTCCCTTGGCTTACAAAATTTGATAAATTCTTCATGGTGTTCCTTAGTTATTGGGTGATTTTCTTTAGCATCTCTCTTTGGCTATACTGCTACTCCATGTTAGGGGGAGATATTTTAGGAGCTTGTCTTAAAGGTGGAATCCAAATGTTAGGGATTTGGACATTCTCATATTGGTGATCCTAGAAGCATGGATTGACATCTAAATATCCTCGAGGGTTCATCAATGTAGTTTCACTTCCTTTTTCCCTAAATATTTAATCATTTTATTTATCTCTTGGAATGCAAATTAACAAAGAAGAAAATTTTAAACATCTTGAAGAAATGTTCATGAAAATGTTGAATAAAAAATATTTCTCTAGTAAGGACATTCAACAATCAAAATCCACCATAGAAAAGGATTTGACAATGTAGAATTAGTATCCTTTATGTGAAATTAATGACTTCTACAATGATGAAGATGTGTGGTTTGATGATGATTATGAATCAAGATAATTGGTACTCTACTTCTTATATCCAAGACCATCACATCCTTGTAGAGCAAGAGCAAAGAATAAAGTTTAAGAAACCTGGAGATTGTACAAGCAAAGAAAATGATTTTTAAATCTATCATTGTGGGACATTTAATTCTTATACTTTACCAACTTTTATTGTGTGATCATGTATTCATGACCAACTTTTGTTGTGTAATTACTAATTAAGGTTTCATAGATACATGATTATTTGACACCAATATTTTTCATAATTATTTTGAAAAAAACCAAGTGACATGCAACAATTGATGATTTTTATTCAATTATTATTATAGTCCTGTTTACTTTGATCAATGATCATTCATTGCTTTTGTTTGGTTGGGCATTCTTACAATTCTAACATAGTGGTTGTTGTTGCTCTTACAACTATTGTAACTTGACGAGCTTGTTATCTTTTGATGTTTTCCATGGGATACAACCTTTTTTTTGGTCTATAACTATTGTTGTGGTTGTTATTTGTATTTTTATTCACCTTTATCCAATAAAAAAATTTGATAATATATTTTTTTGAGAAAGAACAAGGCATGATCTTAGGTGGAGTATTTAAAAACTTATATTCATTAATGATTAGTTAGATATTCACTGGCCTCACTTATCCTTTTAGTTTTTTATTTATGTGGTTTTTCTAGATAGAGATTTTTTTTTGGTATTTTTGTATATGTATTGATTATAAAAAAGAAACAAAATTTGAAGAGTTTTAGTGACAAAATTAAGGTTTTGTTGTTATCTTTTCAATATAAAATCACTTCAACACTTGTGTTTAGATAAGCCTTCTGATAATGTAAATTTATAGAATTTTTATTTAAAAGGTCAACTCAATCTAAAAATTTCTTCTTAAAAATATCAATAAGTATTTTCAATCTTTATTTGGACTTAAATAAGAAAATAAATTTGCTAATGTAAGAGATTTAATTTTTTTATTAAGCTACTAATCAAATTTCTATTTCACTTCAATTATACATAACACTAAATTAACTTATTTAAAATAATTAATTTCTTAACATTAAATGGTCCCAATAAAACTAAACAACCATTTAATAATGATTGAATTAACTAATTAATCAATTAATAATAGTTTTAATAATAAATTAAAAAATAAATTATTTAAAAGATAACATTTCATTACTACTTAAAAATATCCATTCAACAATTATTGTATGAGATGATTATGATGAGATTACTCATTTATTGTGCGTGACTTTTTTTAAAAACTTCCATAAGTGAGGAAGGACTAATCCCATCAAAAGGTTGTTTACAGTCATGGAATAACAAATTTTGTTTGCACCATGAAGTATCCCTTGAAGGATGTTTTAAACATGGCAATGCTTGCTTCTATGAAAATCAAGTTCTCTTATAGTCCTACATGCTTGTTTGTCATGATTGTTTATGACCCCCTTATTGTTAAGGATTTCTTCTAAGGTCTAAAAGTGGGAATAAAAGTGAGAGTTTATTCCCTTAAATGGGATAATCAACTCTATGAAACCATAAAAATTATAAATTCTTAGTATAATTGAATTAGGCAAGAACTTCAATGTAAACAAAATTTTTACATGTTTTGAATATATGATTAAATTATTTCAATTGAATAATATTTGGGGCTATACAAATTGCTATAAATTTTTAAGTATGGTAACAAAAAATTATTTGTGAAAGAATTATTGATTAATATTTAATAGAGAAGGGATTAACAAGTATGAAATTTAATTTTAATATTAAAATGCAAAAAAAAAACTGGTATATGATGTAAAATAAATTTAGTAGTATTTCCAATGTTAATAGGAATTTGAAAAACTTTCATGACATTTTTACATACAAATTATAGTTAATACATAATTTAATAACATTTTTTTAGTTGAACATTAATTATGGTGTGTTGAAATTAGTATTAGAAATAATTTGTTTTATTATGTTATTTTTTGATAGATTAATTATGGTTTTGGGGGACCACTCCCTCACACACACAAAGAGATTAGATTTTTTCATGACTATTATATCACCTAAAAATCAAACCAACATATCCTATCAAGGTTTGGTCATACCCTATCAACATAGCAAAATCATTTATAGAATGATGAAACCATGGCTAGAGACCACCACTATCAAAATTTGATCAAACCCACCTAGACATTGCTTAATTACCACCTTCCCAACTACTTTAATTGTATCCAAGTTATCTTCTTTAAACATCAATGTTATGTCAAATTCATAGTTTGTATTTCCTTTTTTTCCTCTCTATAGACATGTATTGAAAAATTTATAAAAGAATCAAGAATTGGCCTTGCTTCTTGGGGTACATTATTTAATTTTCAAATTGGGGGGCCCCTTTTCCAAATGGCATTGATAATGACCATATAGTCTCCTTCCACTTGTAGATTAGACATACAGTTTTTTTGCATGCTTTAAGCCCAAGGAGGAATGCTTGTGCTTCTTCTTCATTGTTGATGTCTTTCATTTTTTTAATAAAAAGAATCCAAATTACTATGATAGGTGAGGTAGATTATTTGTATTTATTTTTCAATCACACTCAACAATAGATCATTGAAATTAACATTGTAACATCAAAATAAAAACTGATAACTACCAACTACTACTTCTATCTTCCTTTAAAACCAAAATCATCTTAAAACCTCCAAAACAGCATCGTTCGATAGAATTACCAGTGAGCCATTTTTCTTCCAAGCTGGGTAAGTAGACCGACTCTGTTTTTACAGCTGAAATCGGATTCCCCGTGTGTTATGACAATCAACTACATATTCTTATCCAGCACAAGACGTCCATGTAACATTAATGACTTGACTGTACTGTTGCAACTTTTGTCTGGAGAAAAAAGTAAGCTCAGTGCAACCCCTTCTCACAGGCAACATAATTACGACATTGTCGTTACCTTATCTGTAAAATTTTGGCCATTAAGATGCCAGGTGGGCTTACAGCTACTGGGTTTGACATAAAGGGCATACAAACAAATTTGATCAGTTCACTGGTCATTTTCGCCACAGGAGGGATGGTCTGTGACGTGGGCTCGGCATTGACAGTCATTAAAGGTAGAAAGCAGGTGCAGCTCGCGTTGCTCCACGTGCCTTTCAAGCCTCCCTGTGGCAGACAGTCAAAATTTTGCATTAAAAGACCTTTTTAAACATGAAAGGATATACATTGCCACAATAAAGATCGACATTTTCAGCTGTTCAAACGCTTCTGGTCGTTTTTCACGGGTTTCACGGGCACTTTCCTTAGTTTCAAAGTTTTTTGTGAGATTTGTAAGGTAGAAGTTGGGAGTTGGACAGT
>VDFB02018409.1:0-22573 GCA_007258455.2 Sequoia sempervirens
TCTTCTTTGTTCAAATCCCCCCACTTGGTGAAGGTAGTAGCTACCATCTTTATTGTTTTGGGGAATTTTTTGCTAGGTGTGGGTTTCCCTTGAGATGTGGGAGAAAGAGGTAGCTCTCCCAACACAAAAGTATCCTTTGTTGGTTTATAGCTTCCACAAAGATCATCCTAGATCACTACTTTGATGTCGGGAATGTTCTGCACAATGGGCGTTTTTGTTTCCAAGGTAGATGCAAGGGTAGATGGGTCAACAAGTGAGGTAGAAGGTGTAGACCCTTCATAATTTTTAGGGATCTGGGATACTTTGTAAAAATTGGCCTCAAGGTTCTTGCAGTAGTAAAAAGGCTCGGGATCTCCATAGATGGTGACTTCTCTGTCCTCAAAAGGAAACTTTACACATTGGTGATAGGTTGAAGCTACAACTTTTAGGACATGAATCCAGGGTCGACCAAGCAATATGGTGTAGGGGAGATCAAGATCTAATACTTGGCATATATTTTTTGCAATGACAGGTCCCACTTGGATGGGTAGTGTGATGATGCCTTGCGATACCCGCTCTTGATTGTCATATGCTTTGATGGTGGTACTCTTTTCTTTGTCAATAGTATCCTCTGAATATCCCAAGTTCTTGATCAACTAAAGGGTGAAAATATTCAGACCAACACCTCCATCTACTAAGACTCTTTTAACCTTGTTCTTATGAATAATGACCTCAAGGTGTAAAGCATGACTATGAGATGGATACGATGGTAGGTCTTGTTTCGAGAAGGTGAGAAGATGAGGGATAGTGAGATGTCATACCATAGGTTGAAACAACTATGTATCCATGTCCTCAGGGATGAATGATGAGGACAAAGCTTTCTCCAAGATTTCTCTATGTGCGGGGGATAGCCTCAATAGTTCCAAGATAGAAATCTGTGCGGTGGTTTTCTTAAGTTGATCTAGGAGATTGTATTTGCTAGGGGTTGATGTTGGAAAAGTAGGTTGTGCCCTAGGTTGAGATGGGACTCCTTGAATGGTGACCTTGCCACATCGTGTGGTGACTCCACACTCTATGCTAGGCCCTTTGATGGTGACAACGGTGATGACACTATCACAGGAAGTGACCACATTGGAATAGGTATGCTACATGTTTGTGTAATCCTTAGCTTTTCTAGTGTTTTTTCCTTTGCTATGATCTGGCATAGGGTTCTTGTATATCTTGAGATCCTGATTTATAGTTGGTACCTCCACAAATATGTCTCCATTTTCAATAAGATCTTGGATAACATTTTTGAGTCTCATATAGTTCAATGTTTTGTGTCCTTTAATGTTGTGAAAGTCACAAAGATATTTTTCGTTGTAGCAGGGCAGTTTATCCTATGGTTCTTGGTAGTTTTCAAAATTGGGAAGCATTATCAGGTTTGAATCTACCAATTTCTTCATGATGGTTTCAATAGGTTCTAAAAATTGTGTTTACTTGCGTTTCAGATAGTTGTTTCTGTTGGGAGTTCATCATTGTTGCATTTCAATGTTCTTGATCTAATTTTTTTATGATGGTGTAGCTTGTTGTATGGTTGATTGAGCATTAGTTGTTTAGTTGGTGTTTAGCCTAGGAGCACTTAGAACCACCTTAACATCTACCATGCCATCATTCGTTATGTTCTTGTTCTTGGCCCAAACACAAGGCTTTTCATTTGAACTAGTTGATGGGTGGTTGTCTTTGTAGGCTTGAGTATTTCCCTGTGAGATTAGAGCTCTCTCGATGTTAAGGGCTCTAGGGAAAAGCTCGTCAGAAGAGGTAATACACTGCATCTTTAAGTGGAAGGATAGATCTGGATCTAGACTTGGTATGATGATCCCCACTTGTTGTTAATCAAGAATTAGCCACTTGCTCTTACTATCTCTTTGTTTCCATCATTGTAAGAAATTGGCAAAAGATTCTCCTTTGTTTTGTTTGAGAGTGTACAACTCTTCTAGCCTCACATCCATGTCAAGATTAAAGGAGAAGTGATCTATGAATCTATCAATGATTTCTTGGAATTTTTTGATACCTAGAGCCAACTGAGAAAACCATTCGATGGCTAGGCCTATCAAGCTTCGTGGAAAGAGGCGCAAAAAATAGGACTCATTGTAGGAAACCCCCATACGCATGATGTTAAACTATTTGACATGGTCCACAGGACTTCCTCTCCCTTTGTATTTATCAAATTTTGGGACTTCAAAACTGAGAGGGAATGGTACCTCTACAATGTTTCAATTGAACAGATATGGGCATAGGTTATGTGTATGGGGATTCTTGATTTTTCCCATCCAGATATCCTACATTTCTTGTGTTAACACCTTAAGTTGTGATGCAACATCATCTTGTGGATTTGGTGGAGGAACATATTGTGGAAAGGCGGATGAATTGTATGTGGGATTTTGATATGATGAGGTGTTGTATGGTGTTGTAGGATATTGTGAAGGTGATTGTGGTGGAGGCGTATATGTTCCTAACATGTTTGGGTTGACAATGTTCTATTGGGGGTTATAGTATAAACCTTGTTGTTGTTGTTGGGCATACTGTTGGGATAGTAAGGCTTGTTGTTGTTGTTGTGTTGCTAAGGCTACTTCTTGTTGTTGTTGTTGTTGTTCTACTAGGGCTTGTTGTTGGGCTTGATGTTGTTGTTGCACCATGAGGGTTTATTATTGTGCTGCTAAGGTTGCTTCTTCTTCTTGTTGTTGTGCCATGAGGGCTTGTTGTTGTGTTTGTTGTGCTGCTAAGGTTGCTTTTTGTTGTTGTTGATGTTGTTGTGCTATTAAGGTTGCTTGCTATTGTTGTTGTTGTGTTGCTAAGGTGACTTTCTATTGTTGTTGTTGTTGTTGTGCTACTAAGGTTGCTTGTTGTTGTTGTACAACTTTCTTATATATGTTTTGTGCTTGTTGCAAGGCTAGGGCATGTGCTTGCAATGTAGGATCGGTTGGTTGTTGGGACATCTGCGATGGATTCTGGGTGTTGATGTTTTGCACGAGTTGTGGGTTGTTGATGAGAGGTTGGGAGTTCTCTTGGTTTAACATTCCTTGTAAGATGGTGGGTTGGGATGGAGGAATGTAAGTTTGAGGTCCCATTTGATTTGGAATGATGAGAGGGACCATGGGGAAATATGATGATGATTCCATTAGGTATTGTGATGGAAGTGACACATTAGGTCCTTGAGTCCATTGATTGAAAGGGTTCCCTTGACCAATGTTTTGGGGATTTCCTTGTGTTTGGGATGTGGTCAAGGTATTACCTTGGCTGATGGGTTTTGTGATCAATGGTTTATTTTGAGTTGGGTTGGTGATGGATGGGATAGATGTGTTTTGGGAAATCAATGGGATGGATGAATTCATTGGGGGATTTGATAAAGACGTCCCATATTGTGTTGAAGGTTGATTTTACATAAGGGGATTAACTTGCCCTTTTGGGTCTATTTGAGACACTTGGTCCACACTTCCTTATGTGATGTTGGGAACACTTGTGGTACTTGTGGGGATGGATGAAGAGGGGTACCCTCGATATGTTGAGGTTCTCATGGATTCATGAAGTGTAATTGGTTTATGTTGATGTAGAGGATTCTCAAGAATGGGGGGGTGCCAAATGTTGGTGTCCAAGTGGTGGTTTGAGAAGGATTGGTATTGAGGGTACCGACAAGAGTGTTACTTTCCAATGGAAGAGTGTGGCCAAAGTCCTTAGCAAGACTAGTTGCAATACTGGGAATGGGTGTTTGATTTAGCCCTAGCGATGGAGTTGTTTGAATGTCTACATCTTGTGGAAGAAGGATGCTCTTCTCTTCTTGGCTCTCTATGTTGATGCCTTGATTGTCACTGGGAGCTCTTCATCCATCATTCAAAGTGTCAATATTGCTTTGCAAAATAGATTTTCCATGATTGGATTGGGTCTCTTGCACTACTTTCTTGGGATCTAGATCACTCAAACCTCTTCCAAGGTCTCTCTTGTACAACCCAAGTAAGATCTTGATATTTTTTCTCATTTTCATGTGGTTGACTTTAAGCCTGCACTAACTCCCTTTTTATATGGGATCAAACTTGAGATGAAATACTCCACGCAAATAGTTGATGCCACTTTATATCATCAACTTGTTGGTAGCCTCATCTACTTGACTCATACTCACCTCAACATTTCCTTTGTAGTTGGCATTATTTTGAATTTCATGATAGAACCCCATGCACTTCATAGGAAAGCTATCAAGCATTATATCTATGGCACTCATAGGTATAGGATTCACTATGAAATAGGCACAAGTTCAAATTTACTTGGCTACATAGATTTTGATTGGGTTGATGATCTTGATGACCACAAGTTCACATTGCTACAATTTTCACTATGGTTATAGTCCCTTTATTGGCAAAGAAAGAAGTAACATATCATTTCTCTTTATTCAACTAAGGCTGAGTATCGAGCAGATGTCAATACCACCATTCAAGCTATTCTGGCTTCAAATTATCTTCATTTAAATTGGCATCAATTTTCAGAAGCCATTTTCCATGTATTGTGACAAGCAAAGCATTATCTAGATCTCGAAGAACCTAGTCCATCATGAGCAAACCAAACAAATTGAGATCCATATACATTTTTGTTGGGAGCCGATTCAAGAGAAAGTGATTGATTTGCACTACTAACCTACAATGGATCATGTTATAGATATATTCACCAAACCCTTCACTGAGAGCAAGTATGTTCATCTTCAGTCTCTCTTGGGAGTGTGGGAAATCTCTTCTGGGGGTTTACTTAGACCTTCTTCATCAATCCTATCATGAGGGGGTTTTTTCCCATTGGATTTTCTCCTTATTTATAGTTGAGAGGCTATTATGTATGCGGGTACCTCATTAGGCTTAGTAGTCAAGACCTATCTAAGTTGTATATTTGTATTTTCTACTCCCTAAGTTGCACTTAAGGGGGGGTGTTGGTGTGAAAGGGGTTACTAATCTAACTAGCTCATTTCCTAGCTAGTTATCCACTTAGGTCCTCTTTACACTAGATTAAGTTTACATAGGGATAAGGTTGTTGGGATTTAATGACCATGAGTTATCACACCTCACAAGATGACAACACTTGTCACAATCTTATTACATCCTATTTCTCCCCTTGGTCTATATAACCAATGGCTTCCCTTTGTAATCTCAATTCTTTTTTTTTTAGACTGCAGGAATCGGGTAGCACGACCCCCTATAAACTGCAGTGCGTCTAGTAAAATTTTTAACGTGACCGGCGGCACTAGCGCGACATGCCCTCTGGTATCACAAGGGTGGGGGAGACTAGACCTCGTGACCAATCTCCTACAACAGGAAAGATTTAGCCAACCGAGCTAGGGCCCCAACCCCTTTGTAATCTCAATTCTCAAGCTCATTGTAATATTTACATTCTCTTGAGTAGAATATAGTTTATTCTTGCTCATTTTTTATTTTTATATCTACTTTCCTTCATTCATTTGCATTCTAGGTAGGATTTTCAACCAAAGCTTATAAAAGATAATGAACCTTTGATCCCCATGAAGTTGAACATGTTTCAAGATTGATATAATACACAATTTTCTATCAAGTTCATGTTAATAAAGAGAGTGGGGTGATCCTTTCTCTTTTGCAAGCAACCATTATTTCTTGAGATTTTTTCTAATTTCTATCAATAATTTAAAATATTTGTATCCTTTAGCAGGATTTTAACAATATTATCATGTTGGATGAAAGTCTAGAGTTGTGTCCCACTTTGAGTGAGGAAAAGAGTTTTAGGAAAAATTGTTACCCTTGAATCTATGTGGCACAAAGAGTTTTGATTAAAAATCCTTCGATTGAAAATATTAGCTTAATATAAATCTAAAATTAGAATTGAAATAGATATCAATTTGTATAGAAGGTTTCAATTGATTTTTTTTTGGTGAAAGAGTTTTGAATGAAACTCTTTCTCTTGAACCTATCTAGCTAGCAACCATGTGGTAGCCAAACCCCTTTTTTGGGACAAATTCACAAAATTAAATTGTAACTCCAAATTTGTCCAACTAACAATATTTTCATGAAAATTTGAAAATACACTCTAATAGAGCTCAAAGCTTAGAATTTGATAATATTTTGTATATTTTAATTAATTTTATATGATCATTTCTAATTTACTACAAGTAATTTTATTAAACATAAGATTAATTAAAAATTATAATATATATACTAAAATGTATTTTAATTTTTTCAATGTGGTTCATTAGAGGAGAGAGAATCCTCTCCAATATGGTATAATTTTTTTAATGATAAATAGTTTATAAAAAAAAGTTGCATCCCATCAAAACTATGATATTTCGAATAAAGTTAATTTTTTAAAAGTATAAAATTACAAATATTCATCAAAAATTTATTTCTTCTCTATGCACTAGATATTCAAGTTAGTTGATTGAGAAAAAATAGTGAAAAAAAAAAAAATTAACTATAATAATAGTTACGTCCCATTGACCTCACTTTCTTAAAAATATTTCAACAATTAAAATATTCTTTGAATTTTATTCAAAAAATTATATCTAACTAATTTCTAAAATTAAAATAAAAACTATAAACATAAATTAATTAAGAGTTCCACATTTTATCAATTTCCTAACATTTTTAAATTGAGACACTTCAATTCAAAAAATTGTATTTATGTTGATCATTTCCTTTATAATAAGATACAACTTTTAACTTTCAATCTTTTAGCAAAAAATATTTATGTATACATCTCATCCATGAAAGAAAAGGAAAAACGAACTAAGCCCCCTCCAACAAAACCAATGAAAATTAAGTAACCACAAAAAATTTAAAAAAAAACATTAAAACCCTTTTTTTTTTAATTCCCATATTCTTATAATCTAAAGAAAATATCATATTTTTATTTCTTTAGAATATTAAACAGTTTTAAAAAGTTGACAAAATACTTTATGTATAGAAAGTTTGAACTTTAATTTTCTTATTTGGTTTTAGGTTTAATCGTCGTAAGTTAATGGAACAAATTTTTTAAGATTGTATAGAATTGTGTATGATATGTAATTGTGTATATATTATATTTTGGGATGGTATGATGTGATTCATAATTAGGGAAACATACGTTAGGTTTATGGTCTATTGTGCATAAATATTTTAATAAAGTATTTTATTAAAGATAGGTTTATGGTCTATTGTGCATAAATATTCTAATAAAGTATTTTATTAAAGATAAATGATATCAATTGAGTTTATTATTAAATATAATAAATAAAAGTATATATATTTTTTAATAATTTATTTTAATTTATTAATATTTAAAATGATAAAATAAATTTATTTGTTAATATTTATGTGAGAAGTGTTTTATAGTGGTAGTAAGTACAAAATTTCATGTCATGATCTTATATTCATAAGTTAAAATATAATTATCAATCATATATTTAAAAAAATGAAATGATTGTTGACATTCCAAAAATAAAATACTTCTTCAAATAAAAATAAAGTAAACAATGTAGATACAATAAAACTTACCTATCTTTATGAAAATTACAAGAGATCACTCTCAAGACACTTATTTTTTATTGGATTTATGATTTAAGTGGAATAAACACCTTAAGAATGATATCTCTCGACATCTTATACTTGTTTTCCTAAAGATGAGCATGCTAGTAGTTGCAACATGTAAGATATTAATTTAGTCCCTAATATTATTTTAAGATTGGTAATGCTTATACATTTAGATAAGGAAAATGTTATTTATGCACTCAAAATTTTTGGCATAAATTAACATCTTAATTGTTTGGTTTTTAAGCCCTTTGTTAGGCACCTTTACATACATGATTGCCCTTATGCCTATAAATAATCATTGCCCCTTTATAGTAATGAAGTCACCACTTACAATATAAATAATAAAGCAACAAAAGTGTAAAATAAAATAAAATATTAAACATTAGGATTAAAACATGTATCTATTATAAATTTATTTTTAGGTTTATTTTATAACTAAAACATACATTTCTATTTTATCTTCTAATATAGAAGCATCATTTAATATCACCCACCTTTTTCATATAGCTTATCCACCATATTATCAATTAAAATAGTAAATATTATAATATAGTATAATTATTATAAATAATATTAATTTATTTTGAAAGGGTCTAAACTCTTGTATAAGAAAAAAATTTCATAAGAACAACATAAAAAACTCAAATCTACTAGATACAAAGGATGGAGCAATCACAACATCAAAAGCCCAAAATTGACCTACATAATCCCTAACCTTGACTTGACAGCTCTCACACTCTTGACTTGGGTATGGGAATCCAAAATAAATTTAGAAATACCTTTCTTCCTCCTTTGAACAAGTCACCCTCATTCTTAGGGTAGGGAGATAGAGAGGGGAGCTCACCTCTATTGTCCCAACATGGAACAATAAATGGGAGAGAGAGGACCAAAGATGTTTTCCCAAATATGAAATGACCAAAGTAGGTGCATCAAGAAACTTAGTTCAACAAGAATAAGAATTAAAAGTCCTAGAACCAATAGGAGAAAACTAGCCACCATAGGAGGGTTAGAATCAACCACAATAAACACCACCATAGGAGGTTGAGCAACTAGAATAGGTTCATCAAAGGTAGGAATCAAGGATTCAAGAGGAAACCTAGAAACTATGAAGTGACGAGGAAGAATATTCATCCACCAAGAATCAAATCCCTTAAAACTCCTCTTGTAGTGACAATACTTAGAATCCAAATGACTTATATCAAAGTAGTGATGACAATGAAATGGTAAAGCTTCGTAATCTAGTGGCTATACCCAAGGATGAAATTCTACTAGAAGGGTGGTAACATCAAGAAGATCCTTATATAAGTCAATAGCCATGAAAATATGTGCAAAGGTCATATAGGAAAAACTAAGGTACAGTAGAATCACCCATCAAAAAATGATCCAACACATTGGCTATATCCTCATAATATGAGTCTAACAAAAAATAAATTAAGAGATTTGACATATGCACATAAATCAGTAGATTTGTAGAGGACTTAGTAATGTTTTGAATGATGAGAACTAAGGTTTGATGGACATAATGAGTATTTTACCCATGTCTAAACCATACCATAGAGAATTTTATCCCTTTTCTCAGTAAAGGAAAAAATAACATTGAAGAACCCCTTGTCACATGGGTAAATCTCTATTTTCCCTTAATGAGAGGATGCCAAGGTTATAAAATAAAGTTGTGGAGCTCTAGGAGACCAAGCCACAAGTGATGAAATTACTAATCAAACACCTTTTTGTTAAAATATTCACACTCAATTACTTCCTTCTCAAAGGAGACCATTAGAATGACTTTGGCACAAGACAAAGAAAATACTACCTACCCAAGATATGAGTAAATCCCTACATTATTTTGCATGTTAAGAGTTATAGAAGAAACCACTACATAAGAATAATATTAGAAGCCTTTAGTTTTCCTAAAATGAATGGCCAATCAACTCAAACAACTCATGAAAAGGCTGAATCATGTGATGACTAGACCTAGGAGTAGGAAAATATAATCCTTTAGATAGGGAGGGGAAGGAAAGTCCCTAGAGTTGTCACCTAAAGAGCACTTAAATTCATGCATGGAGAAGCAAAAATAACAATGCAATAAAAACCTCTAGAATGAGGATCAACAATCATAAAAAGAGTAAGAAAATTCCACAAGGAGTCAAGGAGTAGAGGTTCAAAACTAGTTGGGAATGTTAGGAATTGTATGCAGAAAATATCAATTGCATGCAAATAAAGATTAAACAGAGGAATGAAAAACATAGAAATAATAATAACAAGAGACAATATTTAACGTGGTTCACCCAAACTTGGGCTACGTCCACCAACAGAGAGTCCAGTATTATTATCCAATAAATCAAACTGATTACAACCAGTAATCCTTGCAACTCAATACCGCTGCAAATGCTACAATACAATGTCAACAAAAACCCAAACCTTTAGCCTTTTATCAAGACTTATGTCGGTTACAAAATTAGGGTTTTTTTATGTCGTCCAATAGAAAAATAACACCCAACACCTTTATAAAATAATAAAAAATTGTGAGAGGTTTCGGGGGCACTGCCCCTCAACCTCATCTTGGGGGCGCTGCCCCTTGACCCCGTTAACTAATTTGGGGGGAAACTGCACAGATAAAAGTGGGGAAAATTTAACCTTTGAGTCTGATTAGGCTCCATATACCAACAATCTCCCACTTGGAGACTGATTAGACTCCACCTCATATCACCTCCCACTTGGAGACTGATCATAATACCGCTAACCCTGTAGCTCCAACTAGAAATAAGCACCCTGGACCCTGATGTTTTGATTTTATATTTTTTAGTCTTGAAGACCAACCGAAGTTAAAGAGAAGCTCAACTTCTCCCTTGGCACTACCTTTGTAAACATATCTGCTAGATTGTTATCTGTATGTATCTTTTCCAGCCTTAACTATCCATCATCCAACACTGTCTAACTGAAGTGATACCTCAACTGTATGTGTTTGGTCTTTGAATGCAAGGAAAAATTCTTTGCAAGATGTATGGCACTCTGACTATCTGTAAACAAATAACTGGTGGCATGTTGTTTTCCCAATTCTTCCATGAAATATTGTAGCCATATCATCTCCTTGCTTGCCTCTATTGCAACTACATACTTTGCCTCCGTGGTGGATAAAGCAACCACCTTTTGCAATCATGAGATCCAACTTACTGTTGTCCCACCTACAGTAAAGACATAACCTATAGTGCTCTGCCCGGTATCAATATCCCCTACCAAATCTGAGTCTGCATAACCTGCAAAATCAATATTAGAGCCCCTAAAACATAAACATTTATTGGATTTACCTCTCAAATACCTGAGAACCCATTTTACTGCATTCCAATGCTCCAATCTGGGATTACTCGTATACCTACTTATGACTCCAACAATATGTGCAATATTTGGTCTCATGCATACCATGGCATACATTAAACTTCCTACAACTAAAGCATATGGTACCTTGGACATTTTGTCTTCCTCCTCTTGTGTTTTTGGACACATCTCCTTAGACAATTTCAAATGACTAGGCAAAGGTGTGTACTAACAACTTTTGCATTCTCCATGTGGAATCTCTACAACACCTTTTCAACATGACCAGCCTGAGATAGAGTCAATTTTTTGTTCTTCCTATCTCTACAAATTCTCATAACAAGGATTTGTTTTGTTGCCCCCAGATCCTTCATAGCAAATGATTTTGCTAACTGTTGTTTTAACTCACTTATGTGATCCATGTTAGACCCCACTACAAGCATGTCATCAACATATAAACATAAAATAATGTAGCTTTCATTATCCAACCTCTTAAAATAAACACAATGGTCAGAATTACACCTGTTGTATCCTTGCTCAACCATAAAACTATCAAATTTCAAGTACCATTGTCGAGGTGCTTGTTTCAAGCCATATAAACTCTTCTTCAATCTGCACACCAATGTCTCCTTTCCTTTGACCTCAAATCCTTGGGGTTGTTCCATATATATCTCCTCCTCCAAATCACCATGAAGAAAGGCAGTTTTCACATCTAGCTGTTCCAAATGCAAATCTTCAACATCCACAATGCTTAAAATAGTATAAATAGAAGTCATCTTAACAACTGAAGAAAAAATCTCAGCAAAATCAATGCCCTTTTTCTATGCAAATCATTTTACAACTAACCTAGCTTTAAATTTGTTCTTACCTCCATCTTCCTCTTTCAGCCTGTAAACCCATTTGTTTGGTAAAGCCTTTCTACCTGCAGGCAACTTGCATAATTCCCAAGTCTCATTTTTCAGTAAGGAGTCCATTTCTTCTTCCATTGCATGCTCCCACTAAACCTTTGTATCCACCTGCATAGCTTCATCATACCCTTCATGTTCACCAACATTTGTTAACAAAATAGAATACGAAGAGGGAGAAAATATTTATGGAGGTCTACTTATCCTTGAAGATCGTCTAACATTCACTGGAGTTTTTGGTATTTGTTGTTGTTGTTGTTGCAGAGCATGAGGAACCACTGGAACATTGCTATTTGGTGTATCATCCAGCACTACATAATCATTTTATTTCTTCTCATGCTGCTGCAACTGATCTTTGTACAACACTTTCTCATTGAATATGACATCCCTGCTTCTCACAATTTTTTGATTTTCAGAATCCCAAAGCCTATAACCAAATTCATCAATGTCATATCCAACAAATATACATTTCTTTGATTTTGCATCCATCTTGGTTCTATTTTCATAATTTACATGTGCAAATGCTTCACAACTGAAGGTCTTGAGAAAAAAATAACTCACCTTCTTACCTGTCCATGCTTCCTCTGGAATACCACAACCCAAGGGAGCTGAAGGACCTCTATTAATTAAATAAACAACAGTATTTACAACCTCTTCCCACATGTTTAAAGGCAACCCAACATGCAATCTAATAGTCCATGCACACTCCAATATTGTTATGTTCATGTACTCAGCCACTCCATTCTCCTGTGGAGTCCTTGGAACCATTTTTTGCCTACAAATACCATTTGAGGAACAATAATCTTCAAAATATTTGTTGCAATACTCACCACCATTATCAAATATGAGACATTTTAACTTTTTACCTGTCTCATTCTCAACCAAGCTTCTCCATTTCTTAAAAGTTTCAAATACATCAAATTTATGCCTAAGGAAATAAATACATACCTTCCTTGTTGCATCATCAATAAAAGTGACATAGTACTTAGAGCCACCGAGAGAAGATGTTTGAGTTGGTCCCCATACATTCGTATGCACAAGCTCCAATTTCGCATCTTTCTTTTGCTTCCCATCCTTGAGAAAACTAACTCTCTTTTGTTTTCCATACACACAACTTTCACAGAAATCCATATTAACACATTTCAAACCTGGTAAAACATTCTTTGAATGAAGTACTTTCATACCTTTTGCACTCATATGCCCAAGTCTATTATGCCACAGTGTTGATTCATAATCCATAGCAACTGTCTATTTTTATGCTTGCTGAATTGTAGCAACTGTTCCTAAACATTGATTTTTATTTGCAATAGCTAAAGTAGAAGGAACAATATGACCTATACAAAGATATAAGGTGCCTACTTTCACACCTTTTGCTGCCACTAAAGAACCTTTTGTAACCTTCCAATTTTTATCACCAAATGTAACAACACAACCTTCATCATCTAGTTGCCCTGCTGAAATTAAATTTCTTTTTTTAACTTTGGAATGTGCCTTACCTCATGTAGTAGCCAACGATTCCCATTCTACAACTTAATCTTGATTCTTCCCTTTCCAACAATCTAAAAGGGTTCGTTATCTCCCAAATAAACCATCCCAAAATCCCTTTGGAAGTAATCAAGAAAATAAATTCTATGGGGCGTAGCATGAAATGAAGCCCCTGAATCTAACACCCAAGAATCATCAGCATTATCAAGGGGTGATCCCACAAAGCTGGTTTACAATTTATGGGAGATTTTGATTTTTGCTAAAATCACATATTTTTAGAAAATATAATGATTTAAGCCTTTAAAAGTTTCATTTAAAACATTCCAACTGAAAAGGGTTTGATCAAACTACCTTAGATCAAGCCCCCTTGGATAGAACCCCGCTAGTTTTAAACCATACCTATAACAAAGTCTCTTTTACACCTATTAAGATGCTAATAAAAAAAAACTTTTGATTTACCTTTTGGGGAATCAAATGAATTCATTAAAAAAATATTTTTTGTAAGTATGTAGTCCTTATTATAAGCTTCCCAAAAATTATAATTTTAAATAAATTTAATTTAATTATTATATTTATTTTTATTTCTTGTGAATGTAGGTTTTTCACCGAAAATCAAACTCTCAGTTCTACACATGTGGAAAAATAGAATATTGTCAAAAAAAAAATTGAAAAATATGAGTGCACTAGATATTGAATTCCTTGATCCAACAAAAAAAAAATTGAATTTCAATACATACAAAAAAAGTTGCGTGTTATACGGTCACGCTATGTCTGAATTGTAATTGGTTTAACTTTGAAACTTGATTAAAGAAAAAATATTCAATAAAAAACTATCTAACCAAGTGGAAGCACTAGATATCGAAGTTACAAATCTAAATTCGAAAGAATTAGAATTTTATCCTTCATGGAAAAAAAGTTATGCGTAATACGATGAGTGTCACTTTTTAAAAATGTTATTTTTTGAAAAAACTAGTTTTTGAGGGAGATGGAAAACGAAGTGCAATCTAATTCCAATTTTTTTAAAAAAAATATATTTATAATATACAGAAAAAAAATTCATGAAACTCTAGTTTGCATCATCTTCAAAATCCTCACGATTTAGCCACTATAGGTTCCCAAAAGTGAAGATTTAGTTTAAAAAAATTATTTCAGTGTCCAGTTTGGCCAAAAATTGTAAACCACTATTGTGGGATCACCCCAAGGGAAAGAATCAAAGCATCCTCATTAGATTTATTACTTACCACATTTGCCTCTGTATTGCCTTCCTTTTTGTCTCCTTTATTTTTTCGAGACCAACAATCTTTATTTAAATGACCCTACTTACCACAGTACCAACAATCCCTCTTGTCTCTAGATTGGGACCTTTTGTCCTTTAACTTTCCTCATGACTTCCCACGACTTCCAAAATTTTTTCCTCTCTCATTTGTTATGCCCCTGCTTTCTGCATTCAAAACACTGCCTAATGTGGATGTTCCACTTGAGCTTTTCCTACAAATTTTCTCGCTCAAAATAACACCAACAACATCATCAAATTTTAATGTATTCAAACCAGAAACATAATTACTAACAACCATGACCAAGCTAATCTAGCTTTCAAACAAAGAACACAGAATCAAAAGATCCCTAACTTCTTCATCAAAGTTTACATTTACAGAAGTTAATTGACTAGTAACTGTATTAAACTCATTTAAATGATCAACAATTGACCCACCTTCTGCCATTTTCATATTTTAAATAAACGCTTCATGAGAAATGCCTTATTCGAAGTGGAAGTCTTTTCATATAACTTTGTCAGGGTTTCCATCAACTCTTGAGTTATCTTTGCTATTGTAATATTCAATGCCACCGATTGTGCCAGGCATAAACGAATGGCTCCTAGTGCCTTTATGTCCAGAAGATTCCATTCCTCATCACTCATTCCTGTCGGTTTCTTGGTTGTTCCTTCCAACGGCCTCCATAAATCCTTTTGATAGAGATAATCCTCCATCTGCATCTTCCATAACTGATAGTTCTGCCCATTGAATTTATCTACCTTTAATTTACCCTCATCTGTGAGACTCCCACTTAACTGTGAGACTCCCACTCAACTGTGAGACCTTCTTGCAGACAATAATCAAACACAACCCGCTCTAATACCACTTGTTAGGAATTGTATGCAGAAAATATCAATTGCATGCAAATAAAGATTAAACAGAGGAATGAAAAACACATAAATAATAACAACAAGAGACAATATTTAACGTGGTTCACCCAAACTTGGGCTACGTCCACCAACAGAGAGTCCAATATTATTATCCAGTAAATCAAACCGATTACAACCAATAATCCTTGCAACTCAATACCGCTGCAAATGCTACAATACAATGTCAACAGAAACCAAAACCCTTAGCATTTTATCAAGACTTATGTCAATTACAAAATTAGGGTTTTTTATGTCGGCCAATAGAAAAATAACACCCGATGCCTTTATAAAATAATAAAAAATCATGAGAGGTTTCGAGGGCGCTACCCCTCAACCCTGTCTTGGGGGCGTTGCCCCCAATCCCCCGCAAGGGGCGCTGCCCCTTGACCCCATTAAATAATTTGGGGGGAAACCACGCTGATAAAAGTGGGGAAAATTTAACCTCTGAGTTTGATTAGGCTCCATATACCAACAAGGAAAACTATTCACCAATTTAATTTAATACATGTTGTATATAATATGTAATATAATAAATGATATATGCATTGAGATATAATATAATATAATACAAAACATTAAATTATACATATGAAAATAATATATAGTAAATTAAATTATTTTTAAATAATTTATAGTTTTTTAATAAATAGTTTAGTTTTAGACTTATGGTGTACAATTTTTATTATTAAATAATTGCATAAATTGTATAAATCATGAAAAACAATCACAATCTAAATTATAACGATAAATTATGATTTTATTTCTCTTTACGTAAATTAGAGGCTGCATATTTCACATCCATAGTCATAACATCTATTTACTTATCTTAATAACTTTAGTCTCTCTTCTTCAACTTTATGATTGGAAACCTCTTTTCCTCTTTTTATCTTTTCATAGTGGTTGTATGTAAATGGTGGTAAAATTCTTAGTCTTTCTAGCACATATATCAACATTATTCTTCCTTTTTCTCCTATATTAATTATGATTTTGAAAACCTAATATGTGTGGATTTTATAAAAAAAAATCCTATATATTTTTTTGGATGTTCACTCTTTCTTATGTTTTGATGAACATTCTTACTATTTTCTAAAAAATATGTTTGGCATAGGATGGAAGGGGTGCTAACAAAGGTTACAAAGTTTAGCATTACAACCCCATAAAATATGCATGCACCATGACTATTTTAGGTTTTCCCTCTTTTAGGTGTTTCCTATATGAGATAGTTGAAATAACTATGATTTATGTGGCATTGATACTATCCAACCTAAAAAATACCCTAAGATTTTAATACAAATCTACATCTTACTTGTTTGATTATAAGTTTCTAGTGAGTTACCCTTCCATACATGATTACCCCTACAATTGTAAATAATTATTACACTTACTCATGTTAATGGATCCACTACTTATTATATAAGTAATGAAGAAAGAAAATCATAGAACAATGTAGAGTATTAAAGATTAGAGTTGAAACACGCATCTATTACAAATTGATCTTTTTCCATCTTATAATTTTAAAATACATTTTTATATTTGCTTCTAATATAGAAACATCCTTCCTTTTTTCATATAACTTTTTTACATATTATGTTATCAATTATAATGTATGTATATGTATATATATGTGTATAATTCTTAAGTAAAAATAAAAAAATGTGTCTATATATGTAGTAAATAAAATAGTTCTAAAGTAAAATAGAATAACTCTTAAGTAAATAAATTAAGTGTAAAATGTATTTCTATGTGTGTGTATATATATATATATACACATATACATATACATATATATACATATACATATAGATACATATAGACATATATATATATACATATACAAACTAGTTTTTATTTATATTAAAAATATAAATTAAATTTATAATTAAGGTAGAATATTAGGGGGTTGTTCTTGCATTTTTATTATAATTTTTTATGTTTTTAAATTTGAATAAAGTTAAATTTCTTGATTCAATAAGACATGTTATTTAAAATGATTCTTAATGAATGAAGTGATTTAATTTAAAGATGAAATGTTTATTTATAATTTAATTTGAATCAACTTAAAAATTTAAAATACCAATAAAACATAACTTAAACTTATATAGATTGATTTAACTTAAATTTACACAAATTAATTTAATTAGCTTAAATTTCTTTCCAAATTTACTATGCCTTCAAATTAAATCTAAATCTAAATCAAACATAAATAAATATTTAAACATTAAAAATCTCTATATCATATTTCTAAATGATTTTTTTTTTAATAATAGAATAATTAAATATTAATAAGTTGAAACCAAAATTTAGAATACCATGAACAAATAAAATATTTAACTTATCCAATACGGAGCACGAGCCTTCTTGGGCTGAACCTCTTCGGCTAAGAGCCAAGGACTGAGGGGTGTCCATTCCACCAAATTCACTTGAGGCACAATCTTGGCCTCATCCCTTTTTCAGTGTCGGAGTCTTTGCACTCAGCAAGACTTATCCCTGATGGGCTCATTTAAAACCTTTCAACTTCAGCAATAGACCAAGGGCCCATTGACATCAGAATTAAATTTGACTAAATCATACTTTTAAAAAAAATGATTTTTAATATACACTCAAATTTATTAATAAGATAAATTTTTGGTCCCACACTTCGAAGTCAAGCAATAAGCTTTAGACTATAAGAGGGCAACCATGCAATTGCAATACAATAATACTAAAATGAAGACTTAGGATGCCATAGTAAGTACAACCACCCACTCCATTTAAATATATTGAATATCTTATTTGGTAGAATAAAGTGGGTCCCACGTGGATAGCATCTATAACAAAAAAAAAGTACACCAAAACTATTAAACGAATAAGAAGATGCTTTCACATTCAAATGTGTTGTTTTCCAAAGGTAACGGTCGGTCCTCCTGACTAGCCTACCTATTTTTATGCTTCCTTCTCAATCACCATCACTTATTTGCTGGAGTTTTAACTCACTTTAGAGAAAAGGAAAATTAAATCGGATTAAAAGTAGTTTTTAGATATGGAGAAAATTCCAATTAAATATAATGGTAGATTATAAAGAATAACAATTGAGGGTATTGCTATTGCTAAGAGAATGTAGTAACATATATAGAAAAAGATAGAATATAATTCAATTTAATTAGAATGAACATATTGTACGGCCTTAGAATAATGTATATTTCAATTGTTCATATTTAGTAAGGTTAACTTGTTGTCTTGATGTCTATGTTGTACAAAAATGACAATAGATGTTAAATGAGTAGTTAGGGAATTCTTATCTATTATAGTAGAAAATTGATCAAAAAAATCCACCTTTATTGCTAATATTTAGTTTTTGATCCATTTACTGCTAACAATCAATGCTTCTTTAGACTTGAATTCAAAAAAACTTAGTTTAGTGTTGTTTTCGAACACTGAGTTTAGTGTTAGTTGTGTTATAAAGTTTAGTTTAATGTAAAAACTAGAGTTAACATTATATTGAGGGTATTACTCCTGCTACTCATTTTATAATTCATAAGTACATGTATAAATACTTGAGTTTAAAAAGTGTTTCAAATTATAGAATTTTCTATTTTTTATTATCTATTTCTAGGTTTCTCCAAAATGATTACTCTATTTTTGTGTTGTGACCTATATCCTAAGACAACAATTATTTATGTCTACTTTCATTGAGGTCACTACATTTTTAAATGCCTCAATTTATAATTGATTCTATCTATTGGATCCTTCTAATATTCTAAATCAAAAATGTTATAAATATTAAGAATATAACCATTTCATTACCATAGAAATATTATAACAAATGAATTATATAGTTATATTATATATTTTTGTGTGACAATTGAATAAGAACTCATTTCTTGTATAATTTCATTTTCTTTGAAAATTTATCATTACAAAACATATTGTTAGATTGCTTACTAATTTGATATGTTCATTATAAGAATTAGTAAAATATATCTTAATAAATTGATCAACGAGGAAACATGACCATTCCAATTTTATAATTTGATTGTCATCCAATTAAGACAAGGAACTCAAAATGAAACAAACAAATCAAACAATTATCCACTAGGACAACTGTTGCATCTATTGTATCCCCACCTATACATTTACTATTACACCACCCTCAATTTATTAAAAACAAAATAGACATCACAATAAAACATTCATCAACACCATCTCTTCGTCTAATTTTACCCTATTCCCAATTTATCAATTCTAGCTATTTATCCATGCTACTATAATCCTAGATCACATTATTATGTAGAAAACATATTTTTTTCTACATTGTAATTATAGTAATATAATAGATATGAATATTGTATTATCCGATTCTATATAAAATAGAAAAACCTATGAATGTTTCGTATATATACATTTGACAATGGCTTGTAGTTTTAGAAAATTAAGATCGTTCAATCTATCAAATGCATATCTTAATTTGTGATATATTACATTATTTAAAACTCTATCATTTTTTTAATTTTTTATTGTAATTTTAGGTTTTATGGATCATGAAAACATTTTATTAATCTAAATTTTTGCAACCAATTCATTTTCAAATTTAAGAGTATTTTTTTTTTAATTTCCATGTTCTTCTATTTCAAAATTACAATGATGAAACAAGAACATAATAATTTATTTTTTAACTATTGCTTATTTCTACTTCCAATGTTTGTTGATATAGTTTCAAAATTGACATATTTCTCTTATATAACCAGAAGTTTTGGATCTTTATAGATCATATAATAAAATAATATTATTAGTTTTTAGATTCTACTATTCAATACAATAGTTCACTTCAAATTTGTAAAGAAACTCGATCTAACTACATGTTATAAAGGTTGTGAGTATTGATGTTGAAAAATACAATCCCCACAAGCAATGTTCAAATCTTACTATTGATGGTGCTTTAAGAAAGGATGACTTTTTTTTATTAGATTCATTTCTTATGCTCCAAGGGATTACTTATTTAACACATTAGAGTTATTAATTTTTTATATATTCATTAAATTGTGAATGGATTAATTGATAATTTCTTATTATGTTAAGCTAACCATGATCATGATGCATTAGAAGCATTTATATATGAATTATAAACAAACAAATTTATATGAATTATATGGCGTAAAATATGCCAACACTTATTTGTCTAAAATGTGATTGTCTACTTTAAATATTCAATCTTAATAAGAAAGAGGACTTTGTGGTGACACATTTTGCATACAATGGATATTCAAGTGGTTAAAATATTAATTGCATTGTGATAAAAATAAGCACTTGAGAATATTTTTGTATTTAATAAAAATTCACATGAAATATTTATTTTGTTTTGTTTTATTTTGAAAAACTTTATTTCCAAGATAACTTTACATAAAACAACATACATATGCCATAAAATCACCTCACTTTTTATTTAGATCTTAATTTTTTTTTGGAATATATTACACCTGAAATGCAAGTTTTTGATATAGAAAAAATATGTAGAGCCACAAAAAAAAAAGTGTGGCAATAAAAATTTCAGTGTAATATCTTATATGATGGTAGAAGAATTTGATATTCAATCTCTAAGACCTTACATTGCATAATAATTTTGTAAAAAGAACAAGGTGGTGATTACTATTGACACGTTTTCTTGTATGCCCCAAAATTGTGTTGTCTTCTCTTTTGTGTGCAAAATGTTGTTGAGCACCTTCTTTGTTTGGCCACATCATTTTCTTTTGGAAAAATATTTTTCAATTTTTTTTTTTGCCTTCCAATGGCTATTCTTTCCAAATTACTATGATTTTTTATCTTGGGGGAGGCTAGTTTTATTTTTGGGTGGCTTTCTTCTTTTTGTGCACATTTTTGATGCATTTTAGAAGGTTCATGTTCATAGTTGCAAGGAAATTTGGAATCATCTTAATTTTGTCCTCATCAATGGTTAGTGTACCTTTATAGGGGTTCCAATCTAACAACTATTTTATGTTTCACCTTTGGTTGGCACTCACATTTCATTAACTTGGTGGGGCCCTCCATTATTTGATCTACATGTAGTAAAGGGAGATTTGGATGCCATAGGTTTGGTTTGTGTCATCTCAACATATCTCCAAAGCCTTGCCTATATTGTTAAAAACTAGTGATGTACCATTAGTGTGGGTGAGTATTGAGTTATAAATTTGCTAGAGTTTTCTAAATGCTCTTATTAGTCTTAATCTAATGACAAAAACATGCTAGATAATATTTATAATAAATATTAGAAATATTAGTGTGCTATTGATTTGAGGTAGTGTGACTTGTCTAGTGGGACCCACTAAATGAAAAATAATAAAGTTTGAATTTGTTTGATTTCATCACATCCAATAGTTTGTCCACCTCAATTACATTGTCATAAAAACATCTTTATTTCATTGTGGTAGTGATTAGTGCCTCCATGTTAGTCTAGTGGACTCCATCATTTTTTAAGGTTCTCTTCCCATGCACAACTACTAATTATTGTTTCATACAATTGGCAACCATAGCCATAATTATTAAATATATAAACAAAGTATTAGATGTAAACACCTCAAATTCAAAGGAGAATTAAAGGTGTAGTAAATCCTACCATGGTTCTCATACGTTGGTTTTAGCCTTGTTATTTTTGAGTTATAGAGTCTATTGAACGTTCATGTGAGACATCATATGTATGCTTTTACTTTGTCCAAACTATGTTTTGATCATTTATTCATTTCCATCAATACTTTGCATACCTTGTGTAGTATCATAAATTGTCACCCTTGACAATTTCACACTAGGTTTGGCACCCTCTTAAGTGCATGTACCTATTTATGCTTATGATTTACCCATTTAATTGTCATTTTTGAGAAATTGAATTAAATCATTATTTACCAAACTTTGAAAAGTTTAAAAGGACTAGATCAAGGAACCCAATGCCCTTGTCCTATCTAATTAGGCCCTAAATTTTAAATGTTATTGTCAGCCTCAATATGTTAAAGAATTTAAAGTCAGTTGTTGGCTTATCTTAATGGTTAATGAAAAATATGTTTAAATCCATATAAATATAATTTATTCCCTCTATTTGAACATCTAAGTAATTTTATATCACTCTAGCATCCTAAAGGCAATTAATGTAATATCAAGAGTAGAATGAGGAGAAGATCAAAGGCATAATTACAATCAAC